>MU260069.1:702500-705000 GCA_020310875.1 Ceratopteris richardii
GTGCGAGGCTCCTGGAAGTGTGCCTTGTGACATCTCCGCTCTAACATGGCTAAAGCTGCATATGCTCGTGTGAGTCTATCGGTGGCTGCCTGTCTCATGCTGAAGGGGCCTGGTAAGCTCGTGAATGTGACTCCGAGGTAGACATAGGAAGTGACCACCTCAATTTGTCCACCGCCGGCTGTGAATCCTGCTCCATTCCTCACCAAGGGGGAGGTGTGGAAGATCATGACCTTGGTCTTGCCAAGGTTTACTGTCAAGCCCTTCTGTGTACAAAACTCATCGAGGGCATCCAAGTGGCGCTGTAATCCATCGGGTGACTCTGAAATCAAGACAATGTCATCGGCATATAATAAAATGTGGACAGGTGTACCTGCGAGGTCTGCACCCTCTCCTCCAGCTCGGAGAATGTAGTCCTCAATCTCATCGATGTAGAGACCAAATAGAGTGGGAGAGAGCGGGCAGCCTTGCTTAACACCGATGGTGCTAGCAATGACCTCAGACATACCTCCTTGACACTGTACTCTCCCGGTCACCTGCTCATAGAGTGCATAGATGGCCCAAATCATCCCTGATGGTATTCTCAAGCTCTGAAGGCGTTGGAAGAGCCTCTCTCGTGGCACTGTATCGAAAGCTTTGTGGAAGTCCACAAAGCAGCAATATAGTCTCTTCTTCCGCACCCTTGCCCCATCAATGAGGCAGCGCAAAATGAAGATGTGATCGATAGTAGAGAAAGCTCGCCGAAAACCTGCCTGGCCTCGTGCCCGTAGCCCCTCAGTCTCTGCATATGAGCTGAGCTCTTCCTCAAGTATGGCACCGTATAGTTTGGCCATGGTGTGGCCAATCATGATGGTCCTGTAATTCCCTGGATCCAGGGTGTCGCCAGATTTGTGGATAGGCACAATGGTGTGCCTAGTCCACTCCTCTGGGAAGCCCTCCCTATAGCCCGATTGAAGGCATGTGCAATCAACGGGGCTATAGTGGAGGATGCATATATGAGGTGCTCGCTCTGCAATCCCGTATGGTCTGTCGAACGTCCATGTCGGAGTCGTCCTATGGCCCTCTCAACCATCTTTGCTGTGAAAAGAGAAGAACTAGTAGGGCGAGGCTCAAGTGGCTGGGGAATGGGAGGCTGCCCAGGCACCTCATATAATCTCTGAGCATAATCATGCCATGTGTGTAGGTCCCCAATAGGTGTGGTCGGGCGTGGCTCGTAGGGTACGCCATGTTGCAGCACTGTCCATACTCATAAAGAGATGATATAGCTCAAGCATCTGTGCCTCCTCAAAGGCTCGCCTCTTCCGACGTGTGAGAGTCTTCATCTGTCGTGTGGCCTGTCTCTCTGTGATCTCTCCCAATGCTCGCTGAGCTCGTAGTCGGCGGTAGGTATCTCTACATTCCTCATCATACCAACGATGTTGTGGCATATTCCCTGGAGGAGGTGTGTGACCAGAATGGATGGTGTGTGGGAAGGAGCTGATGGCGGATGTCTGAAGAACTGATGGCGGGGAGAGAGAGAGAGAGAGAGAGAGAGAGAGAGAGAGAGAGAGAGAGAGAGAGAGAGAGAGAGAGAGAGAGAGAGAGAGAGAGAGAGAGAGAGAGAGAGAGAGAGAGAGAGAGAGAGAGAGAGAGAGAGAGAGAGAGAGAGAGAGAGAGAGAGAGAGAGAGAGAGAGAGAGAGAGAGTCATATTAACGTCTTCTGGAGACCAAACTTTGCGTATGAGACAAAAACCATGTACAAGTGTAGTAACCATGTGTAGAAAATGAAATGAAATAACAAGTATATCGCGATTCGCTACAGAAAGCTATATAGGGGTGGTAAAAGGCTGGGGAGACGTGGCTCTGACTCTGGAGATAGTGGCCACCTAATACAGGGGGATCCATAATATGAGAGTGTAAAACACCCTAGCTATTGGTGATGGGGGGAGGTGGGTGTAGTATGTGGTACATCGGTGGTGGTCTGAGTGCCTCTTGAAGGAAGACATCCCAGGGGGTGGTGGTACGCCTATGCGCCATCATGTGGTCATAGGCTGTCCTGATGCGTGAGATATCCTCGTGATATAGTCGCGGTCGACGATATCCTACCATGCGTGGTCGGCGTCCTGCCTGGTGCAGCGTGAGCCCTATAGAAGGACCTCTCTGATGTAGCTCAGCTCGCTGAAAGAACTGGGTAATGGTCTGTTGGGTAGTCACCCGTGGCTGATGTGTGGGCTGTAGTGACCGCTCTCGCCTCTCGTATGCTGCTGTGAGGAAGCGTCCCAAGCGTCGCTGGTCTCCCATAGTCATGCACAACTGGAGTGACTCCTCTAGCTGGAACTGTGCTCGTAGGTCTAAGTATGCTCGGCATTTGACAACAAAATGCTCCTCACTCTCTACCTCTGTCTGGCATACTGGGCACCACCTCTCCTCACGGGGGACTCCCCTGGACCGATTCCTCTCAATCTCGAGCTGATGTGATGAAACCCGAAGCTGCCCAATGACGACTCGGAGGTGGTGGGGAAGG
>MU260069.1:710000-715000 GCA_020310875.1 Ceratopteris richardii
AAGATTCTCTTTTATATGTAATGTGGTCAACCTCAAGAAGAAGATTATAGAGCATCAAAGGAGGAAATGAAAGAGATGATAATGAATACATGGAAAGATGGTTCTAACAAGGATCTTGATTTGTGTGTGGATGAAGAAGTCTTATCTTTTTGTTGAATAGTTATAAGAGCTCTCCATGTGCTACCATACTTGAGGTAGATGAAGTAGAACAAATGGAATTTTATTTGCAATCTTAAGTAGTTGAGGTTGTATTTGGATGTGGCAAAGGGTTATTCAAGGTTCTCATGAAGAACCCTAAAGATTGAGACACTCAAGTTGCAAGGCGACTTGAATATATTAAACTAAGTTATTGTATTTGCATAATGGAAACCAAATTTTTCATGGAAAAGTTGAGTTGTCATTCAAGTGTCGAGTGTCGTTTGAACTTTTTGAGTCGTCACCAATTGCCACTAAGGAGAACTGTTTGGAGTTTTCTAGGAAAGATACTTTTGAGGAATGGAATTATGCTCTTATACTGTATGAATAAGCCTTCAAGGAAGTTTTCTTGTTGAGGAAATTTCCTTCAAGGTCTTCAAGGCCATGCTTTTGGGATACTTTGTGCTAATGGGGGTTATGATATTGGGAATTTGCTGGCTCTGACATTGGCGAGAAAATTTACTTATGGAGGAATTTTATCTTATGGGAGCACACCTTGATAATAGAATAGTTTTTTCTTGCAATACCAATTTACAAGAAGGGAAAAGGAAGATGGACTCGTGTTGAAAGATTGTGTCTTAAGCTCCATTGCATTCATCTTGCACATTGGAGTGACAAAGGAACATTTGTTACAATGGAATGAAAAGACGGGTGTCTCTGAAGTCAATTGTGGTCAAAACTCCACTCTAGACACTCCTGTTATCTCAGCCTATTGCATATCATATTGGGCACTTTGCTAGATATTCTCACAAGAAAGGTAGTACCACATTGTAGTATTGCATGGATGCACATGATGGATAATTGAAGCATTTCAAAGTTGTAAGAAGGTAATTTCATTCTAGACCCACCCATGGGTTGACATGGTTGACTTTAAGAGAGGGCTTTCATCATATTGATGTCATTACCATGTTGGATGTTCATAACATAGATAGAAATTGGGTCCTTGGCTCCTCTAGAAAGTGGTTTTTTGCATACAATTGTAAGTTTCACAAGCACATGAGACCATAGGCACATTAAACCATCTATAGCATCAAGGAGTGTTGCTACAAACATATGGAACACAAATAAACATGAAAGTTTGTGGCTGAGAAAAGTTTTGAACATGTGGAATAAGGTTGGATTCACATTGTTTCGGGTTGAACATGTGTATGTGGTAGTGCTTCTACTTGGAATACTATATAGTTATGATTGTTCCACTTACATTTTGTTCACACATAAGGCTAGAATTTCTTTTTCCTAGATGTGGTTCTCCCATCTAGTGTGAACAAGAAGTTGAGGTGGAACAAGAATAAAAAAAATTATAAATAAAGTGAGTGTCAAAAAATAAAGTAAAAAAATAGAATAATGGTTTTTTACTTCACAGAGTGTGAACATGAGGGTTCAGCTTTCCAACTTGGAGGGTGGAACACTTGAATTCTAGAGGGGGAGAAAAAGGGGGGGGGGGGGGGTGTAAAGAACAAAAAATCAAATTTTCTTTCACGATGTGCATGTTGGATGGATGCTCACACCAATCACATACGGTACTCGAACCGAATGTTTCGAATGCATTGAACACATTGAACGTATGTTTACATAGTCAATGTGTCGTTTGCGAACAATGCATAATATTAAAAAACAATTGCATATATTCTACATGACTGATAAATACATGCTTCATACATTGATAAACATTCAAAATTGCATTCATACATACACATATATGTTAAAAAAAGTGTATTTATCACATTTACTTATCTATTTTTCACATTAAACAACACACTGAGTGCACAGAACCTAGTGCACCAAACCTCAAGATTCCATTCGGTTCTCGAGCTGAACACATACTCTACACACCAAAACTAAATGAACCATTCCACCTCGACGATGTGGTAGTCTTAAGAAGCATTTTCTGCTGCCCACTGTGAACAATCAAAGCAAATTGGTTTTCACTCATTGGATCCCAGAGTGAATCCAATAGAGATAACGATTTGTTGAGTATTTGTTTCTTCTAATAGAGGTTGGTATTGGGATTGCTTAGCACTTCCCTTACAAGAAATAAATATGATAATTAAGGTCGTTTCCCATGATATCAATCATACAAGGACTATGAGGGACATTTTCTAGGAGTAAAACATAAAGGGCTGATGGAAAGGTTCGCTCTTCAATTTGTCATTTGATATCAAGACATAAATGCCTTGCTTCCATTGTTGAGGGTAGCAACAATGTGTATTTGGTTGATAATAATGATAAAAGAACTGGTTTCACTTGGTTGTAAGTGTATACTAGGCATGGAATTGAGTATATTGCATAATAAAGATTTTTCTTTTTGTACTTTCACAATTTTGTATATCCATTAGTAGAACTTTATGCTCTTTTATTCTATATTTTGCCATGCAAGCAAGCCTTGGACACTTTTCGACTTGATTCATGCTTCGGATCAACTTGGACCACGTTTGCTTGATTCAACCTATGGATCTAACCTTTTGCTCGCTGTAGAATGTGGACAATCTCTACATGTATTGTTGGATGAGATTCAAACTTAGATGGGGAACAATGATAATCTTTGTCACATGAGCCAATTCACATTGAACAAGCCAAACCCAATACGCATCGGCCTGATACTTAGGATAAGAGGTCATATAAGGCCCCCCTCTCCCCTTGATTTAGAACCCAATCGAGCTCTAATGGAATGTATTGGGTAGCATCCTTCATACTCGGGATCTCCTTCAAATGTATCACGAAATCATATTATCCAAGGAGTTTCTTCAAGCGCCTAACATGGAACTATCTTGGCATCCAATTTATATTCATTGAGGGGGGAATTATTATGCATGAAACAAAGTATGTTGAAAAACTACTTCAATGTTTTGACTTTGAGGATTGCAAGCCAGTTCCCACACCAATGGAAATAGGATTTAGGTTCTTAGTTGAGGATTCAAGTGATGCATTTGACATTTCTCTTTATGAGCAAGCTATGGGATGTCTTATATATGCATGCAACACAAGGCCGGATTAACAATATGCAGTTTCCCAGTTGAGTCGATTCATGCATAGCCCTGACACTAAGCATTGGCAAGCGATGAAACGTGCATTTGGATATCTCAAAGGCATTTTGAGTTTGGGTCTCTTTTATGGCAGAGATATTCAACCATGCTTACATGCTTTTACAGATAGCGATTGGGCATGTTGTTATGATACTGGAGTCCACTAGTGGTAATTGCTTTTTCTTTGGAGACTCATGCATATCTTGGTTGAGTAAGAAGCAACCTGTTGGTTGGGTAAGAAGCAACCTGCAGTGGTGACATCCGGTTGCAAAGCCGAGTATAGGGAAGTTTTCACAGCTACAATGGAGTGTATATGGCTGAGATGCTTATTGATGGATCTTTGCATGGAGATTGAGGCTGCAACGCATATTCTCATTAATACTCAGAGTGCATTGGCTATTGCATGAATTCCAGTGTTTCATGCATGGACCAGACATATTAAGGTGCATTATCACTATGTGAGACAGAGCCTTCATGAAGGAGATATTGATTTGGTATATGTGCCTACACAAGATAATGTGGAAGACATATTCACCAAAGCTCTTCCATGGGAAAAGTTTGAAGCTTTTCGCAAAGCTTTAGGCTTATTGCTTAGTGGGGGTTGATCTGTCACTCTTTGTATGTGTTCACATCATTCGCTTAGGGGGGGGGGGTCTGATAATGTTACGCTTTCCTCGGACCTCGAATAACTTTGATGTCTTTTCCCTATACATGGGCACTTTTTACTATAGTATTCATTGGAGGTTTTTTCCCATCTTACCACATACATTGTACTCTTATATGTGGTGGTACTTTGGACTTAGGGATATTATTCAACCTCTTATTTCAGTGTTGTTTATCATTGATAGAGAGAGCTATTCCAGCCATCCATCTTCTCAGTGTGCCTTGTTGCATTTGTACTCATTGCGTGCTTCTTGTGTGTCTCTTGCACTTCTACACACACCCAACAATTTACACTTGGAGAGTAAACAAAGTTATAATCTAGAGAGGTCAATGGAGGATGCCTTGGAGAGAGAGAGAGAGATCAATTAAATATACCTTGGACAGCTCACTTTGTATTTCATGCATGACATTCATCACCCAATCCAAAGACCTTGGTGTATTTGACTTATGGATAGAGTGATCCAGGTTTCATGTATTGTGGTTGAGGTGTCAGGAAGATCAAGATAGATCTCACTATACTATTCAGATTGCATTAGTTTAAGGTCACTTTGTATTTATGGAGGAATGTAAGCTCTTTTATTGGGATCCCTTAAATTATGGTAATTGCTGTTGCTAATGAGATTTGGGGAGACCTTTACATGCCAAGATGAATGACAAAGTACAATGCAAAATAAAAATCGCTCATGATAAAAACTCAATTTTTGTTTTCATTTTTTAAAATCTCTACTATTCAAACGATTTAAATTCCAATTTAAATCTACGATTTAAATCTCACCTCTGTACCATGGTTTTTGCTCATTAATTTAGGCTCTGTTCTCTGTGAATTTGACAAGACATTTTAGCCTTCCTCCTACCATGAAGATGGGTTCGAAACACGTTTGTTTGTGATTAAAAAAAAAGGACTGCTGTCTCACTTGACACTTTCTAGCTCTTAAAAAAAAAAAGAATTTAAATTTTATTTGGTTTTGTTTTTTACAAACTGTGTGCTCGTTGGCATTTATTCATGGTTGAAACTTTGTCATTCACATCAGTCTATATCACATTAGATCACTTTCTCCAGGTGTTGAAGAATTGTGCTGCTGCTGGAAGATCTCAAAGTCTTGTTCATGGAAAGCGTGA
>MU260069.1:722500-735000 GCA_020310875.1 Ceratopteris richardii
ATTCATACATCAGATATCCATTTATGATAATATCTTTCTTACCTAGATGTTGTTGGAACATATTGCCTCGTCTAATCAGGAAGCGATTGGGATACAACTTGATTTTAAAAAAGCCGTCGGTCAAAATGGAAGTCCCCGAACGCGTTGGAGACTAGAGGCCTATTACAATGATGAGCATTATTTATAAAATTTTCGCCAAAATCTTCACATTGAGGCTGAAGTGCATTATCCAAAAGGTGGTTCACCCATCGCAGATTCGCTGGGATTTTATTGCCATAGTGCTCAAAAAACTTGGCTTCGGAATCAGATTTTGCAGATTGATTTACACCTTAGCGTAAGGAGGTGCCTTTCACATAGAGATAAACGGAAGGCTTTCTGTGCCCGTTCCTATTGTGCGCTCCATGTGTCAAGACTGTCCTTTAAGTCCGCTCTTGTATGCTTTAGCCTCTTCCCCAATGTTTTACTTGTTAGAGGCAAAAATGAACTCACAATGTATTCATGGTATCTCTATTTACGGATTTCAGCAAATTGCGGTTGGGTTTGCATACGATACATTCATCTTTGCAAAAGCTGACATGGAAAATGTTCAAAACATTATGGACTCTTTGGCGCAGCATTTATTATGCGTATTACCTCTTCGCATGCACCTCTATGGACTCGCATTTTCTGGAAGTTTATGGAAAATGCAAAGGTGAATTTTAAAGGAAGTTGGAAACTTGATGCATGGAATAAGTTTTTCTCTCATGCCCCACTGCAAACTTCTTCGCATACGCTCAATTTTTGCTTCGATATTTCAAATATGCAGTATCCACCTTGAAGTGGAATGGAAGACAACGTTATATAGGCAACTCTTTCGCTGCATTATCTCCATATTGTGAATTCTTGTCAAATGCTTACTCTTTGGGAGCTGCAACAAGATATTTCAATAATAAAGGAATTGATTCCATCGAAAAATGTTACAACTCCAAATGGGAAATTCTACCTTTCTCGGTCGTCCGGAAAACTTTTGCAGTGGGTCCAACATATAAAATTAAATGGCTTCAAATCATTTCCTTCTTACAACAATACCAAATGCCACTTTCTATTGATGCATCTAACCTGTGGTGGGATTGGTTGCTTGCAAAGCACACCAGATGGTGGATTGGTAAAGCAAATATTTATTACCATTCACTTATCACCTCAAACAATATTGCTCACCAATGTAACCAGAGATGGAAACTTAAAAAAAGCACTTCTTGGTGGCATGCAAGATTTCGTGCAATCTTGGATTCTTCGTGCACTTTCAAAATGAAGGTTTTCATGTGAGGATATTCGTTGGACACTTCACCTTGGGAGCATTTCTTTGTAAGCATGGAATCCAAGGCATACGATGCCTGCACTGCGCTTCTTATGCTGAAAATATGCGTCATACCTTTTGGTTTTGCCCGCACATTCAAAGATGGTGGAATGCTCTCTTCCTATTCCCCATTTGGGATGTAAAGCCTGTTAGATATGCTCAATACTCCACCCCACCCTCATGAGACCACAAATGATCCATGGTGCTCTAAGTTGTAAAGCCCCCACTATGAGGAGAAGCCATTATGAGAGCCCGGACATTTGTTGGAACCCTAACTTCCAAGTTAGATGAGGTCTATGTGTGACCGTTGATGGTTGTAGATGATCTTTGTGAGCTTAGCCATTAGGTTAGGTAGGGCATAAACTTCCAGGCCATCGGGTTGCCATTTAAGGTGAAAATAAAGGCCCTGTGGCGTTGTGCGGTTTTCCCATAGAACCTTAATGGGGGGAGTGCAGAGGAGGGCTTGCCCCCTTCTTCGGGGTTCGGGGGGCCTATCCCCCGGCCCGTAGGGTCGAGACGGTAGGACTTCTGGTCGTGGAGATATTGTCGGATCGTATATTTTACCGACTATTCTGTATCTCCCGACTACGTTTATCTTTACCGAACCTCCTTGTAAAAGCTATATAAGCACGGCCGGGTTGAACTTTATATAGCATTGCGCACTAGTAAGCCCTTCATCTAGAGCCTGTCTAGATCGCCATCTAAGCTCCACAGTGGGAGCGCACGGGTGGACAACACCATCATTGTAACTGCATTACGCTCGGCAATCTGAGAATTTGAGTTCTCTATCTCTCAGTCTGCGTCTATCTTTGTCTTCGTTTTTCTCTCAACTCTGTCTACATGTCGATTCCACTGTGCTGTTTTTTTTCTTACATGGTAATTTGACATTCAATTTTGTATAAGCATACATTCAGTTTTGTATCATTACACACATCGTAATTTGACATTCATATTAGATAGTGTAGGTAAGCATTCAGTTTACTGTTACACTTTGACAAATTGTGTATTTCCTTTCTATTTCTATTTCAGCCTAGATTCAATTTTGTATAAGCATACATTCAGTTTTGTATCATTACACACATCGTAATTTGACATTCATATTAGATAGTGTAGGTAAGCATTCAGTTTACTGTTACACTTTGACAAATTGTGTATTCCCTTTCTATTTCTCATTCATCTAATTTTGAGTATTACGGTGTGTATGTTAAGGTTTTTGTGTTGGAAGATCGTGTAAACATGTGAATATTATTATTGTGCCTATCTCACTTCCAACAGAGGAGTCCTTGAGCTTGAGCTCGAAATTATATAGAGAACCAATTGTTTAACTATGTTTGACACTATGTATGAAACCAATCAAAACTAGCTCAAAAACTATAAAAAGTACTTGAGGGTTCATTTTGAAAGGTTGGCTCATGTGAGAAAGTTAGAGAAATAGAGCTTGTGAGAGATTTTAATCTTTTTGATGAATAGAAGCTTCCATTGTTCCACTCTACCTCCTCTTCCTTGTATGTGTGTGTGCCCCTTTTATGTTTCTCACCTTCACATTTGTGTACATTACTTGCTCATGATCGCCATATCACCCGCACATCTCCAGGGATTGACAATTATGAGGTGAATCTGCTCATGGTCATCTAGGCTTTAGAGGATAGTTGCAATATCTACTGCCAAGGCCGAATATATTTCAACCACTTTAGCTTCCAAAGAAGCCATATGGTTAGCTAAATGTAGTGATCTTTGATTGCTTGAGGAGACACCAATTGTATACATTGTGACGATTAAAGTGCTATTTTTCTTGCTAACCAATGTATGCATGAGACACATTGATGTGCGATATTAGCTCCTTAGAGAAGTGACTAAAGAAAAGCACTTTAAAAATTGAAAAGCAAGTTGAACACTTGTTGAAATCTTGTTAATTATGTAAAATTAAATTAAGGGCTAATACTATGCCACTTGGCACCATCAAAGCATTAAAAAAAAGCCTAAAATAGCACCCCCATAAATCATGGCATAAATTTTGCCATATTTTTTGGGAGATGCCTTTTGAGCTGATTTATGCTTTAATTTAGCTTGTGAAGCAAGGCAAAGTAAAGTGCATATAAAGAGCTAGTATTGGGCACTAATATTATCTTTGAGTTCTTCATGTACTTTGCTTGGAGGAGAGGTAATTTGGAGAGGTGGAGGTTTGTTTTCTTCATCATCTACAAGGTGTACAACTACTTGGAGCTTAACTATTGGAGGAGATCATCTTCATCTTTGGAGATTGTGAAATTATGGACAACTTGTATTTCTTGCATATTCTCTATGCTATCTTATAACTTCATGTACGTCATGGAATGTAATGTATATATGTGGAGCTTTGCTCCTTTCTTCTCTCTCATGTATTGTCAATTCTTCATCTTGTCTCCATTTTCTCTATGTCTCTATATTGATTGTGGGCCAAAAAACAAACAATTGAGTGTCAGAGCAAGAAAAACTAGAGTACATAGAGAATTTGGCTACATGTCAAAAGATTAAATCTTCATGGAAGATGGAGTTCAAGTTCGAGGCCTTATATACAGTTATGATATGATGATGATTGAAGATGCTGATTATAGTGTTGAAGAGTTAACTCCATGAGGGGTCACATTAGAAGAACATGACAGATTGCAGCTATTATAGCAACATTAGACAATTTATATTTGCTGGAATTTCATTAATTGCCAAATTTGGTAGATTTAACAGTCGAAGAGAGTTTTGGATAGTATTGCTTCCTTGTGTATATATGAAGTGATGTTCAAGCTACAAGTTAACCTTCTAGTTCTCCTTCGGGTTTGTCACTCAACTTTCCATATGGGAGCTAGCATCTACAACTTGATGGTCATGGAGGAAGATATATGCAAGCAAGGAGGGTTTGATCTCTACATTCAGAAACTTATGGTGGAATAATAACATGTTCTTGTATTTGTGTCTGTACGTGTACAATAGGTGTAGATGTGAGCATATAACCCTAGTTTGCAAAGGAATGGCCAACCTTGATAGACTTGGGAGTATGTTTGAGTCTATATCCTATAATAACATTACATCCTAGATGTGTCTCTATCCTTCCAAGTAGTACTTGGTTGAGAAGAGCGAGGGATGTGTGTGTTCTCTTTGTGATGTGTGTTATGAGAGAGCTCTTCACGTCTAATGTCCTTGTGTGTGTTGGTGAATACTTAGCATTATGTGTGAAAATTAAGAATGTACCTAAATCATTAATAATAATAACTTCAGAAGCTAACAAAAATACATATTTGGCATATTCCCCTAGTGTCAAGTTAGGAGGGGATTATTAGAAAGTGAGCAACCTTTCACTAGGGAGCCCAAATGGAAGCAAATTAAGTCATAAAGATTGAAGGTCACAGAATCAAGAATGGTCAGAAATCATAAATGGTCCCATTTTTGAGAAATAGTCCATTTCCGGAAAATGGTGGTGAAATTTTTTTATTACATAATCTAGAAGAGCTCTTTGAGAGGTATCCAATTTGACAAATGCATCAAAAGTCAAACCCTAATATCAAGATGAATGTGAAAGCGCTTATAAAATTGAAATGCAAGTTGTATGCTTGTCAAAAACCTGCTAAATATGTGAAAATTAATCTTCGGGCTAAATATTATGCTACTTGGCACCATAAAAGCATTAAAAAAAAAAACCTAAAAACAACACCCTTGTAAATCACAATGGAAATTTTGCTGGATTTTCTAGAAGGTGCGTTTTGACTCGATTTATAGTTTAATTTAGCTTGTGAAGCAAGGCCAATTAAAGCATATATAAAGAGCTAGTATTGGGCACTAATCTCATCAATCTTTGTGCTGTGCTTGGATGAGAGGGAACTTGGAGAGGTGGAGCTTTGTTCTCTCCAACATCTACAAGGTGTACAATAGCTTGGAGCTTGACTATTGGAGATCACTTTCAGGTTTGGAGATTGTGAAGTTATGGACAACTTGTATTTCTTGCATATTCTCTATGCTATCTTGTAACTTCCATGTGCTTCAACATGGAATGTAATGTAGGTCATGTATGTCTATTCTCGATCTTGTCTCTATTTTCTATATGTCTCTATATTGATTGTAGGCCTAAAAACCAACACTTGCCCCTTTAGTTGAGAGGTTGGAAGGGATAAGGTCCAAGGACTTACCATGTCTATATATGTGCACATTTATCACTCCTCCATACCACTACTCCTTTTGAGAGCTACATTTTTATCATATTTTTGTGGTTTTATTGGACCAAGTTATAAATATTTATTGATTATTTGTCATTTGGGTCACTTGTGTGAACTGCCTCAAGTGACCACAAAGGAAAATTTTTATAAAACAAATGTTGAATTCTCATCACATTAGAACAATGGGGCCATTGAAAAAGTAAGTTGTTCTGTGTTTCTGTGTGTGCGTGTGTGTGTGTTTGTGTGTATTCCCTCTTTCCCTTATGCCTTCTTCAAGTTATGCATGAGATTCTCTACCTTTTCTCTTCTTGTAGGAATACACTTGAACACTTTCTTGAGAAAGTGAAGGTACCATCATGTGGTTCTTGTTGCACTCTTTTAGGATATTCTTGGAGCCTACAAGGATGTGAACAAGAGGGAATGAAACAAGTCAAATACCTCAATATCCTTGACTTTTGGCTTTGTATAAGTCTTGAGGGAGAACTTATTCCCAAAGTAGATGTTCATGGGGATACATGGGGAAGAAGGATTTCACGTTGCATCACTCTGAATGGAATTATATTTTTACTTGGAGATGCAGTAAAAAAGAGGATAAAAATAACATCCCTTCTTATTTTTGTAGCTTATAAGATAATTTTATGTGAATAATAGAAATACTCTCATAAGATTAGGGAGGGGATTGCTTGGCCCCAATATGGTGTTTTGGGTGTTCTTCTTTCACGCTTATATTCCTATTACTTGTGTTTATAGTTTCAAATTTGAATTTCGTTGTTGGTGAGATACATCCACAAACTCTATTGTGATAAATACATGCCACTTGGAGTACCACATTTCATATATACAATTTACAAAATTAGGCAAAGTTGGTTGTGCAAAGGATAACATTGTGGCCAAGATGGAATTGCTTGTCAGCTTATGGTTGTGTTAAATAAGTCATGGTTGCCACTATTCCTAACATCGTTCATGCACTTGTAGTATAAATTGTTTTATGTTAAATCTTAATCAAGATTACTAAAGAGTAGATTGCATCCCATGTTACTTGAAAGGGACATAGAAAAGATGGTGTGTGTGTTGGAAATGTGAGCAACCTTCCACTAGGGAGCTCAATATGCAAAGAAAACTTTAGAAAAAAGACAAGTCAAAGCTTGGTCAAAGTGTTCAGAATGGTCAAATATTGGCAAAAATTTTCATTGCATAATGTGGAAGTACTCAGCGAGAGCTTTCTAATGGTATATAAGACTCATGTATTTGAAAAGAGATGAAGGGTCAATTTGCAAACCCTAATGTTATAAAATTAGTGTGAAAAGCACATTTTATGAGAGAAAAGCATTATTTAAAAGAAAAAAGAAATATATGATATATTATATGTCCAAATAATATAAAAAATAATTAAAAAACCCATAATTAGGGTTTTCACAATTTTTGGAATTAGGGCTTTTAAAAACTACGGAACCTTGCTTTTGAGTTTTTAACACTTGGAGAAGCATGTATTAGCTAGTCTATATAAAGATAAGACCATGGAGCTCATATTTCACCACTTTGGAGCAGATTATAAGCTTGTGGAGAGTAGAAAGAGGGTCTTCTTCAACTTGGAGAAGGTGGAGTTATGTCTCTTCATCTCCTTCAAGGTGTGTAGCAACTTGAAGTTTTCTTGTTTTGAAGAAGATATTTGCAACCATGGAGCTATGGAGATTGTGAAGTTATGGACAATATGTATCTCATGCATATTTTTTTCTATGCAATCTTGTAACTTCATGTACTCCATCATGGACTGTATGAAATATATTTGGAGCTTTGCTCCTTCTATCTCACTCATGTGTTGTCGATTCTCCATCTTGCCTCTATTTTCTTTTTCTCTCTATATTGATTGCGAGCCTAAAAGCCAACAATATGCACTATGGAGAGGGTATACTTGACTCATAGGGATTCCCGAGTCAGTCATGGCTAGTATATCGCATAGAACCAAAACAAGTGGTGTATAATAAACATTTTGGTTGGTTGCAAAGCCATGTTAGAGGATAGTAGCACTTTCTACTATTGTGATGGGATATAGATGGCTACGAAGGTCTCCAAGGAAATCATGTGGCTTGCTTGACTAAATAGAGACTTCTGATTGCCCACTAGGATACTTGACCTCATGTATGGTCATCACTAACCAATGTGCAAGATTGCTGGCTGAAAATGCTGAAAATGCCAGTTGCATGCATGTACCATTTGTGTTCTCTCTTCATTTTCGGACATTGTCTTGGTCACATTCTAAGCAATAGTCTTGAATGATGTATGTGTGACTCTCCTCCCATCCATATATACCCTAACAAGGTCTTTAACCATATTACTTCTTTTGCAGCCTCTACCATTCCTTTATACTCAGCTTCTGTAGATGACAAAGCAACTGTATGTTGCTTCGTTGAGCACCAAGAAACTAGTTTATCTCCAATATAACAGAGATACCCATGAGTAGACCTTCTATCATCTGAATCACCTGCCCAATCTGCATCACTAAATACTTTGATTCTTGTGTCAGAAGTAAATCCATAATTCAGACCTTCACTTAGGGTTCCTTTGATAAATCTGAGTACCCTTTGAGCTGCAATCCAATGAGTCTTCTTTGGACAATGCATGAATTGTGATAACACACCTACTGCATATGATAGATTTGGCCTTGTCAAGGTAGCATAGATTAAACTACCTACCAAACTCTGATATTTCTTCATATCATTAAATTCTTAACCTCCATACCTACTCAATTTATGATTTACCTCCAATGGTGTGGTTGAAGGCTTGCAATCCTCCATGTTAAATTTGATCAGAAGATTCTTCAAATACCTCTCTTGTGTAACATATACTCCATGTTGAGTATACACAATCTGCATTCCTAAGAAATAAGATAAGTTTCCTAAATCACTTATCTTAAACTCCTTCTCTATTTGTTTCTTGAGTTCATTGATTCCTTGAGCATATGTACCTGTGACAATAATATCATCAACATAAATACACATGTATATGTATCCATTTTCACTTGCCTTCACTAGCAAGCTACTATCTGCCTTTGATGCTTGAAATCCACAATCATTCAAGAACTTGACAAGCCTGTAATTCCATGCTCTTGGAGCCTACTTCAATCCATACAAAGCTCTCTTGAGCTTACACACATAATCTGATCCAATTGAATCCATGAAACCTTCTGGTTGCTCCATGTATACTTCATCTGCAATGTATCCATTCAGAAATGCATTCTTCACATCTAATTGTGATAACTTCCATCCTTTACAAGCTGCAATAGCAATCAATGATCTAATTGTAGACATCTTAGCAACAGGACTAAAGGTTTCATCATAATCTACCCCATAAGTTTGGGCATAACCTTTGACCACAAGTCTAGCCTTGTATCTAGACACCTTACCATCTGCAAACCTTTTTGTTTTATACACCCACTTACATCCAATGACTTTCTGATTCTTTGGTCTTGGCACCAATTCCCAAGTTTCATTTTCAAGTAGAGCATCATACTCTTCTTGCATTGCCTTCTCCCAATTCTGTTTACCTTTAGCTTCTTCATATGTGATTGGATCCTCTTCTGTCTTCACAATGTAAGCATAATCTTTGGTTGTTAAAAAAGATGTATCATAACTATACCTTATAGGCTCTTTCCTTTCTCTTGAGGATCTTCTGACCTCTGCACTTCTTGAAGTCTCAGCAACATTTGATTCTGGATCAAATCTTGGCCCATCTTCTACATTATCCTGCAATTTACTTTTATAGTCAACATCATCAATATCTTCTTCATACACATTTACTTTTGCCTTCCCTTTCCTTTGTATTTCTTTGTCACCTGCATAATCATTTGTTGACCCTGTATACCATGTGCTTTGCTCATCAAATGTAACATCTTTAGTAACAAGAAATTGCTTTGTGGATGGACTCCACAACCTTTAACCCATCTGTCTATCATCATACCCAATAAACACATACTTCTCTGATTTGGGTTCTAGCTTATGTCTCAATTGTGAAGGAACATAAGCATATGATAAACAACCAAATACCTTACAGTGATCAAGAGCAGGTTTCTTACCCCACCATGCTTCATAAGGAGTTCTTCCATCCAAAGCTTTACAAGGTAACCTATTCACAAGGTATGTTGCAGTGTTGATAGCTTCTGCCCATAAGTAATTTGGACAATTCTTTTCCTTCATCATTGCTCTTGCAAATTCTACAAGAGTTCTATTTCTCCTTTCTGCAACTTCATTCTGTTGAGGAGAGTACCTGCAAGTTACTTCTCTCTTTATACCTGCATTCCATAAATAATCATCAAACTCTTTAGAGAAATACTCTCCCCCTCCATCTGATCTCAACCTCTTAAGCTTTTGTCCTGTAATCCTTTCTGCATAAGCATGATAATGTTTGAATGTCTTGAAGACTTCTGATTTATCTTTGATTACATATAAAGTAATCCATTTGGTTGCATCATCAACAAACAACACATAATATCTGGATCCATTTATGCTATAGTCCCTTGAAGGACCCCACACATCTGTATGAACCAATTCAAGTATATTTGAATACTTGTACCCTGATTTATTGTAAGAACTTTTATGTGCTTTACCTAATTGACAAGCTTCACACTTGTACACCATGTGTTTCCCTTCAATTTTTGGCAAACCAAGCACCACCTGATTCTTTGACATTTCCTTTATAGCTCTCTCATTGAAATGACCTAGCCTTTTATGCCATAGGTCTAACTCAGACATCTTTTGACTTCCATAAGTAAATAAAGCATGTCCCACATTACTTTGGACCTTGAGAGTAAACAATCTTCCTTCCTTTTTTCTTGCAATGATGTTTCTATATCCCTGATTTGGATCTTGCACATAGACACCATCATTTGTGAATCTGACTTCATATCCTTTCTCCACAATTTGCCCTACACTTATCAATTTTTTAGGTATAATAGGAACATAAAGTACCTTGCTCAAGAGTGTACTTCCATTCTTTGTCTTCACTGATCCAATGCTCTCCACTTTATGTTTGGTATTGTCACTTGTTTGAACTGTATGTCCATTCACCTTTGCTTCCATATCAGACATCAAGGATATATTGCCACTCAGATGATTGCTACATCCCGAGTCAATATAAAACACCCTCTGATCTTCTCCTACTGATTCATGAGTTGCATTCAAGATAAGAGTCATATCATCCTTGTGATCTGATGCATAGTTATAATAATTGTTGTTGTAGGACTGAGATTGAAAGCTTCTTCCACCTCCTCTAGCATATGATGTCCTAACACTTCTTCCTCTGAAATTTCCTCTTTGGTTTCTGCCTCCTCTACCTCTTTGATTAAAATTCTGATTATTATTTCCTCCATTTTGATTGTTATACCAACAATCATTTGCCAAATGATTGGTTCTGCCACAAATCAAACAAGCTTTAGTATTATCTTTGTTCTTACCTCCTCTTCCTTTACCTCTGAAACTCATTTTTCCTTTTGTAAAGTTAGCTTGGCTTGAAGATCCTTCATCATCAGTTGACTGCTTTCCTTTGCCATTCTTTTTCTTGTCCTTGGAGTACATAGCTTGACTTGCACTCCTATCATTATCTCCCTTAATGTCCTGCTCAAAAGTTAGCATGTGTCTTAGCAATTGATTAAGATCAGGAGTAAAATGATCAAGTGACAATTCTATGGACAATATGAAAGGCTTCCACTTCTCATCTCCTCTGAGATCTGTAAGTATTTGCCTTACCAACTTTTCCTCTTCAATGTCTTCATCTACTGCTCCCAAGCTATCTGCAATATCCTTCATCCTTGCCACATAATCAGAAATTGATTGTGAACTCTTCTTCTTGAAAGTTGTAAATTCAGCCCATAGTGAGGACTTCCTTGACTTTGTTGTGTTTTGGAAATGCTCTTCCAAAGCATTCCAAACATCTGTTGCACTTTCCAATCCTCTAATGTGAGGTAGAAGATAATCATTTACAGCCATGTAAATGATGCTCCTAGCTTGAGCATCCTTTCTCATCCAAGTCTTCAAATTTGCAAGCTCTTCCCTAGTTGGTATACTAGGATCTGCAAATTCAGGCTTTTCTTCCTCTCCTGTAATGAATGCCATCAAATCTTTGCTCATGAGGTGTGCCTCCATCCTCATGGACCAAGCTAGATAGTTCTCCCTATCTAGCTTATCAATTTGCAAGCTTTCTCCCATCTTTGATCTTCTGTGTCTGCAATTACTATGGTTTATGAAGATAGAATGTACCTTTGATATAAAGCTTTAATCCTTCTTGATCTTTCGAACTCGTGCTTTGTACTTCTGCAGGTTATCTTCACGAATTATTAGAAAGAACTTCAATATCTGCAGCAATCGGGACTTCCAAGACCTTTACTTCACTTGTATTACACCTTCAGCTCTGATACCACTGTTGGAGACCTCTTAATCTCCAAAGATCTGATCTATACTGATCTAAGAACACTTCTATATCAGTTATAGACCAAACTTTACACAAATATTGTTTTTCTTTATCAAAACTTTCATTAACACTTCTCTGAGTGATGAAGTTCTTTCTTCAGAAAGTCTGCTTCAGAAATTGACTTCATTACCTGCATATATCTTCAGATTTCTTCAAATCAATGATGCAAAAGTCTTCACAATACGTTTGCGCAATCATATCAGTCATTAGTTCTCCAAAGTAATCATTAAAACTTTAATTTGATCCTTAAGATCAAAGATATGTCAAAACTGTCTTCCAGGAAATGGCGACTTTGACATGGTCAACTTCTTAAGTTGATTTCTCACAGCACAAACCCCGTTTTGCTAAATGCTTTTACCCATAGCTTCCTTACCTTATAACTTAAATTTTGAGTGCTCACTCATTAAAAACTTTACACTATGCACTGAGATCTAAGCAAAACATTGACACAGAAAAGTACGCGACTCTGATAAGTCTGTCTGCAGATTCTACATACAAATGTTCCTATTGATCATTCTCAC
>MU260069.1:755000-770000 GCA_020310875.1 Ceratopteris richardii
CTGCATTTATTTCGCATTTGGGCCTTGCATCTCCAACATGTCTTTATCTCTCTAAAATTTATCCATATTTGATCATTTTCTATGAAAGAGTCCGCTTACATTTCCTTTACAATCGTAGTTGAAAGTCTTAGAGTTGAACCAGGCCTTTGTTTCCCGCACCTCAATACTAAAGTGAGTTCAATTGGAGAAGTTCTCTATACTCTCTCTCTCTCTCTCTCTCTCTCTCTCTCTCTTTCTGTTGCCACATTCTGATATTCCTTCGTTCATTTGCTTTTTTGATAGCTCTTGCTGTTTCGCTAATTTGCTAGATTTCCTTAACATCAACATCAGCCATTGATTTTCTTTAAAACATTCTATTTACAATCACGCTATTGGTTTGGTTTTTATCCATTAGCATATGAAGTCGTGTACCATGGATCTCCCTTCCATAGCATCTATTTGAAAAGGCTGCATAATTCAGGTTATTTTTATAATTTTTAAGGGTTTTTTCTTCCCTTTTTTTGTAATAAATAATTTCCCCTTCTTTCAAATGATTTTGTTTGTTGTTGCCTTAACAATAACATACAAACTCATTGTTCTATACGCTTATGAATTTGAACGTGCGTGGACTTAGTAATAATGCAAAATCACTTTCCATGGTATCCAATAAGGGTTGTCTCTTCTGCATGTAGCGTATTTGCATTTAATGTTTGGTTTTCAATATACATCTCATTTGTTGGCCATCATTCATTGCTCATTATTTTCTTCTTCCCTTTTTTTTTTAAAGAAAGGAAGTTCGGTCGAAGCTTAATCTTCGTGGGTTTGAATGTATTGAAAGAACAACTATACAAGTGAAGGGCATAGTACTCATGGGACCCCCCGTGTACCACAAAGGAGGGGTTAGACTCTTGAAGCATTACAAAGAAAGGGCTTCCTGAAGGCATTTAGTTTCAATGACCCAAAGACATTACACAAATAGGTTGGCCACACTGCCCAAGTATGTCAAGCAGCCCATAGGGGTTGAACACACAACCTCCTCCTCAAGAGGTGAGTGCCCAACCAACTCACCCACATGAAAGTTTATAATTAGAGGAAAGTGCTATGAGATTTTTCAAGGCATGAGTAGTAAAAACAAATTTGGGTAGATGAAAATCTGTAATGCAAGGTTAATATTTGACCATGGTGTTATGAATGTGTAGATGCTTAGGTATTGAAAACAAGAGCTTGAAAGAAATCCATGCTTTATTAAATGTGGGAATATAGAGATGTGGACTAAGTTTATCTAAATATCCTAAAAGTAGATTGCATATTGTAAGATCTTATTGTGGAAGGATGTTTGAGTTATGCATGAAAAAGAATGTTATTGAAGTATGACTATTTTTGAAATATGACTCTTGTTGAAGTATGATCGATGCATAGTTGAGTTGGGTTTGGTTGGAATTAAGTATGATAATTGCATGCCCATAAAAAGAGGTTTACTTGCATTGAGTGAAAGAAAGGACCCATTGCATATGCTCAGGAATGGCTATGTGAATATGGGTTTAAGAGGAAGACAATTGCGATGGAAATTGGGATTTGCACACATGAAGGAAATGAATGCATACACGAGGGAAATGAAACACATGCATGTGTGTGAGAGAGAGACAATTGCAATGGAAATTCGTATTTGCATAGAGAAGAGACACATCTTAACTTTGTTAGTTGACTGATTTGGTTTAATAGGATGATTTAGATTCTATGTGAATGGAAAGAAAAGAAGAAAAGACTAGTGTTTGGAAGGAGAATTGATGTTTATAAAGCTAGCTTTGGATGATTGTGCTCAAGATGTGAATGTGTGGCACTTATGAGAGTGATTTGTTGTGGTGATGCATATGTGAAGATGCTATTCTATGCATGGAAGGTGTCCTAGTGGGTTCGCATAGAGGTAATTACAATTGCATGAAAGGTGGAATGGATGTTCTGTGTGATTCATGCACGTACATTTGAGATTAAGTGGAATCAATAAAAATTGTAGATGTATGTGGTATAGAGCAGAAGTGAGTACCTTAGTTAATCCATTGAAGGAATTCTTATGCTTGTGGCAAATGTAAAGTCGCTTTGTGTCAACCATTAGGTGGAGAGAGATTGCTTGATGAATTTGTTTCAATTGAGGGATTCATGTTTTACTAGATCAAAGGTTGTGATGCATATGAGATTTATTTTTGGGATGTAAGTGACTGAGAGAGGTACATTTAGGGGTAATCTAGGTGAGAAGAGAGACATTGAGTTAAGATTGGTGAGAATATCAAGGACAAAAGGATTACCATTTGCTTGTGAAATTTGAATTAATTCTAAAAGAGGAAGTAAAAGAGCATGAACTCACTTTTTTGGCTCCTTAGAGCTAAATGAGTTATTCAAGGCCCCTAATATTTAGAGTTCCTTCTAGGTTAGGGGCTTGGTCTTAAAACAGTTGACTTGGTAGGCAACTTTGCTTGCTCTTTGGATCATTAATTCATCTAAAAGCTAATAATATTCCTTACTTTGGGAGTTCGGAGTGTTATCGTTAGTGTCCACATGAAAGGCCAAATGGCCACTAGACGCTTCAATGTATGTTCTGTAATAAAACATATAGTGGCCTGGTTAGCCATACACTGTAAGTTTGATCACATTTATAAAACCTAGGAAGTTTGAGTTCGTGGTCTATATGTATTGTGTAGTCCTTTGTTTTTTTGCAAGGCTATGCAGAGTAGCATGCTCCTCATCGAAGTTCAATGTTATACTGCAAGGATGTTGTTGCAAAGCTCTCACAAAGGAGGAAACATCGTGGTGCATCACCATCGCACCACTTTATTGGTATGAGAGCTCTTTGAAGAAAAAATTTCTTTTGCTGTTGTGCGAGTGAAGTGAGCACCCATCTTCCCACACATGAATTTCTCCAAAGCTAATGACCAAGGTGGCGATCAAGGCTTAGACCTTGGCATACCTTATCATTCTAGTCACTGAAGTCACTGCTCGCATCATTGGCTGCACACAAGGAATGACTTCAATGATCATGGAAGACAAAGTGCTAACAATTCCCGGGAGGTCATCCATTTCAGTAAGTAGTATTCCCCCCAAGGACTGCTTAACAATAGGTTTTCCTACCACTAAGCCCTAGTTGCTTGATGATTGTAAGAGTGAAGATACTTAAGGTTAACATGATTTTGGATCCCTCAAAGTGTCTTCTTGGGCTCTCTGCATTGATTTTTTAAGAGTTTATTTGTTTATTGGGGAAATTTGGAAGTTGATTTTGTAGTTTTGGGACAATTTTGATTACACAGGTGGCAAAATTGGTCCAAAGATCAATTTAGGAGCTGAAGGCACTTGTGGTTGTGTGTTATTGGCAGTATACATTTAGCTTTATCATTGAATTTTTAGCTCGAGTCTTTCTTACAGGTTTCTTGGAAGGCTTTCAATTGTGGTGGGAGCAACTAGCGTAAATTTATGTAATTTGTTTTTGGGCCTAAAGAACTAAGTTGGCAGACTTGTGGGTGTTGTTGGCTAGTGTTTGGGTTGTAAGTCCAGCCTTTCAGTGCCATTTTATTGCATATACTGGGCACGTGAACACTATGTACACTTCTATGGATATCGCTTATGTACGCCCATGTGATCATTGATATAGTAGTTACATTTTATGCATAAAGTTTTTCACGTTGATAAAGAGGGTCGTGGCGAGTTTTTCTTAACTGGGAGACACCCAAATGTCGGGTTCTTTTTGATGTTGCAGGTGGAAGACTTATCTAGCATTGCCATAGGAGATGGATGCTAGTTGTTCATAAGTGCTTGATAAGCCTAGCTGGCTTCTTTCTATTAAGTGATTATATGCACTAGAGTCAGTGATTCACTATGCACGTTTACATGTTCATGCTCACAATTTTATGAGTTTTATACATTGGTCATGCTCATTTCGCAGAGGAGACTTTGGTAAAAGTTTCTCAGATTTTAGTTTCTCAACTATATAGTGGTTGACTTTAATCTTTGACACACTTATTGGTGTGAGCACATACATTCTCACATAATGTATTGTTGATATATTTAGGTAGTGATGTGTGTGAACACTCTAGGACCGCCAGGGCACTTTTTTCCCTCTTTAGGAAGTTTTTTTTCCCCCCTTGTATATACGCTTATTGCCCTAACGGGCTACTTATCTTTGTACATTCTAGTGGTAATACATTCAGTATTGTGTGTTGTGCTCCAAGCTTCTTCTTCTTCCTTGTGTTGTCCATGTGCTTCCGCAGATGTCTAACTCCAACAATTGGTATCAGAGCAGGTCACCACTTCATCTAGGGCGTCATCGACACACCTCTCATTGCAATCTCAGAATCGCATGAATTGTGGTGAGCATACTCAGTGTGTTTTCGAACACACTATCGTAGTGCTTGTGCAAGCTATTTCATCTTTTTGTGCCAAAGGTATATGCCAGTTTTTGTTCCCCAATATAAGCGTCTCAAAGTCTGCTATAGGTTTAGCAGAATTCGTTTGGGCAGTTCTGTTCAAATTTTTGAGATACAGTCAATTTTTTGCATCAAGGTATTTTAGTCACCGGCCATGGTTGAAACCAGTGATGTATTTTGTATGTTGGCTGTTGAGGATAAGTTGGATGGTGCCAACTACCCGTTATGGGTTTATATGATGCGACATGTTTTGGTTGCAAAAGGGCCGTGGAACATTGTGCAGGGCATTGGAAAACGTCCTATCACACCTCCAACTGTTACAACTGCAGGTATTGAAGCTGATGCAGAAGGTGCTGAAGATGATGATATTCTGCATAATCATGTTTGTGCTTAAGTTTTTGCTGCACCTATTGCAGAGCGAATTCGTTGGGATGGCAGAGATGCCCAGGCACATGCATTGATAGCTTTGTCTGTCAAACGTGCCATTATTCCTCAAATTCACTCTTGCAAAATAGTTAAGGATATTTGGGATACACTCACCACATTGTACTAAGCTAGGAATGAGGCTCGTATTGCTTACCTCCGAAAACAGTTGGAGAGTGAGCACATGAATGAAGGTGATTCTATGGATAGCTTTCTAACAAAGATCAAAGACTTGAAGGAACAATTGATTTCTGCTGATGAGGTTATACCAGATAGCTCACTTGTGCAGACCGTTCTAAATGGTCTTCCTGATTCATATCAGAGTTTTGCTTCTACTCTTTGATTGATGATGAAAGACAATCCAAATGCCTTGTCATTTGAGGAGTTAGCCTCTGTTTTGTTGCAAGAAGATCAGTCCAGGCAGAAGAGGTCCATTATGCGTGTTGCAGATCAAGCTTTCCTGGCTAGTCAGAAGGGCCAAGGAAAATAGAGCTCTTCAATTAGTAAGCAGAAACCTCCTAATTCTGCACAATCGAAGAGGGAAGACAAAGATGAAAAGAAATCAGAAAAGCAGAATTTGTTTTGCATGTACTGTAAAGGAAATGATTATATCATAAAGAACTGTCCAAAACTGGCTGCTAAAGAGGCAAAGAAGAAAGAGGCTGGAATGGTTGTTGCAGAGGCCTCTACACCAAAAGTAGAGTCTGCTAAACTTGTGCAGGAAGAAGAATGGGCGTTTACTACTGTTTGCAATTTTGACCCATCTTCTAATGAGCAGTGCATGTCTGCAGTAGACTTATATGTTTGGTACTTTGACAGTGGGGCAACCAAACACATTACCTCGCAGCAGAGTTTCTTCTCTTCACTCGAGCCTGCCCCCACAGGGAATACTATTATATGTGCCAACAAATCCTCTTATCCTGTTATGGGAGTTGGTAAGATCATTTTGACTACTACGATGGTAGTTATTTCGCTTTATCAGATGCTTTGTTTGTGCCAGGGATCAAGAAAAATCTGTTATCAATTTCTGCATTAGCCAATATTGGCTTGATTGTGAAATTTGTTGATGACAGGTGTACAGTTCATGATATGTCAAATGGCGGCATGATTATTGCTTCCGACATTTTATGTCGTGGGCTGTATAAGCTCATAGACTATGAAAGATCTGTAAATGATTTGGCATGTGCAGTACATGATTCTCAGGCTATGTCAGATGCAAATCTTTGGCATGCATGCTTTGGTCATCTGAATTTTGCTAGATTGCTACGCCTACAAAAATATGAAATGGTGTGCTCTTTGCCCAAACTTGAGGCACCCAGAAAACATGTTTGTGAAGGTTTCATTTTGGGCAAAATGCAGCGTTTCTCCTTTCCAAAAGATGGTTCAGTTCGGCCTACTCAAAAATTGCAGCTTGTACATAGTGATGTCTGTGGTCCTATGGAGATACCTTCTTGTGGAAATTATCTTTACTTCGTGACTTTCATCAATGATTTTTCGAGGCATGCATGGGTATATTCATTGAAGGCAAAGTCCGAAGTGTTCATGTGCTTCAAACAGTTTTTGCTTTTGGCTGAAAATCTGTCAGCATGTAAAATGGGCACCCTCGGTTCTGATCGAGGGGGGGAACATATGTCTTCTGATTTTAATGCATTTTTGGCTCAACGTGGGATAAAATGCTAGTGTATAGTGCCGTATACACCTCAATAGAGTGGATTTGCTGAACGAAAGAACAGGTCACTCATGGAGATGGCGAGGTGTATGGTCAAGAGTCAGGCTTTACCACATAGTTTCTGGCTTGAGGCTGTCATGTATGCAACATATGTACTTAACAGGTGTGCCACTAAAGCACTGTAGTCTATCACTCTATATGAGGCTTTTATGTTGGGTATAGTTCTGAAAGTAAAGGCTATCATCTGTATCATCCACAGACTAAACACATTTTGGTTAGCCGTCATGTTGTTTTTGTGGAAGATGCTATTCAACCATTGCTTTCATGTACTAAGGAGACATCTGTTAGCTCCAAAGACATGTATGATACTTTGCTGCCTCTTTTCACAGGTGGATAGTCTAGTGCTGGTCCTAATGAGGCAACTTCTTAGCCTTTGCACGTTTCATGTGATGATGTAGATCATTCCATTTCTGATGTAGATTTACATGATGCACTTGTTGATGAGAGAGCTGATATTGAGCAGGCAAAACCTATGCCAAAATG
Source organism: Ceratopteris richardii (assembly GCA_020310875.1). Classification (NCBI taxonomy): domain Eukaryota; kingdom Viridiplantae; phylum Streptophyta; class Polypodiopsida; order Polypodiales; family Pteridaceae; genus Ceratopteris; species Ceratopteris richardii. The sequence goes on from MU260069.1 coordinate 762,027, forward strand.
GCTAGTGCAGACTTTGCGTGAGAACAAATTAGATGCAGCTATGTCATATCGTACTCGATCAGGCTCTCATACTTCCTCTTTTGCACCAGATTGCTATGTTATGGCCGCATCTAGTCTCTGTGATGAGAATGAACGTATTTCATTTGACGAAGCAAAAAAGTCAAAAAATTCGATGGCTGCTATACAATCTGAATATGATGCTATAATGAAGAACGGTACTTGGTCTTTATGTGACTTGCCTCCTGGCAATAAGGCCATTGGCACTAACTGGGTTTACAAGCTAAAGCGTAAGCCTGATGGAACAATTGATAGGTATAAGGCTAGGCTTGTTGCAAAGGATTATGCACAGGAAAGAGGCATTGATTTTGATGAGAACTTTGCACCTACATGCCGTATGACTACTGTTCGGAGCATCTGTGCACTTGCAACCCATCATGGTTGGAATGTACATCAATTTGACATTAAAACTGCATTTCTTTGAATGGTGACTTGCATGAAGAAGTGTATGTTTTTCAGCCCCGTGGCTAGGTGCAGAAAGGGCATGAAAACCAAATGTGCAGGGTAAAGAATGCATTATATGGTTTAAAGCAAGCACCACGTGCTTGGTATGAGAAGATACATGCCTATCTGATTGCACATGGTTTTGAGAACAGTCCAACTGAGAGCACCTTATATGTTAAGCGTGCTAATGATGTGCTTCTGATCATTGTTGTCTATGTTGATGACATGCTGCACTGGTCCTATTCAGAAGCATATTGCCGATTTTAAGGCTAATTTGCATGCCTCATTTAAGATGTCTGATTTGGGGCATTTGCATCACTATTTAGGCATTCAGTTTATGCAAGTTGATGGTGGAATGGCTTTGTGTCAAACGAAATATATTGACATATTATTGCATCGTTTTCGCCTTGAAGATTGTAAGCCTATTGCCACTCCTATGGAGACAGGTTTATGATTGAGTCTTCATGATTCATTGCCTAGATGTCAAGCATTGGAAGGCGGTTAAGCGCATCTTTCGCTACTTGAGTGGTACTCGGCAGGTTTATGCATTGTCGAGATGTCAAGCATTGGCAGGTGGTTAAGCGCATCTTTTGCTACTTGAGTGGTACTCGGCTACTTAGGTTGTTTTATCCCAAGGGGGGATCACTACCGCCAGATTTTCATGCTTTTTTTGACTCAGACTGAGCTAGTTGCTATGACACTCGTGTGTCCACTAGTGGCTTTTGCTTCATGCTTGGTAGCTCATGTATATCTTGTTTGAGCAAGAAGCAGCCGGCTGTGGCCACTTCCATTTGTGAAGCTGAATATAGGGCAGCTTGCATAGCGACTATTGAGTGTGTGTGGCTCATACGCCTTATGGATGATTTGGGTGTTGGTCAGTCTTCTGCCACCACCATCTTCACTGACAGTCAGAGTGCATTGACAGTTGCGAGGAACCCTGTGTTCCATGCTCGCACTAAGCACATTGAGGTGCTAGTTCCTTGTTCACTGCATCACTCCCAGGGGGGATTTGTTGATATATTTAGGTAGTGAAGTGTGTGAACACTATAGGACCGCCGGGGCACTTTTTTCCCTCTTTAGGAGGTTTTTTCCCCCCGGCTTGTATATATGCCTATTGCCCTAACGGGCTACTTATCTTTGTACATTCTAGTGGTAATAAATTCAATATTGTGTGTTGTGCTCCAAGCTTCTTCTTCTTCCTTGTGCTGTTCACGTGCTTCTGCAGACCTCTAACTCCAACATGTATTTGGTTAATCATTGTTGTTCATTGATCCAATTTTTCTTGATAGAACCTACCAAAATTCTTCTAGAATTTGATTCTTGGTCATTTTCTTGAGTCTTATTGGAATCTGGACTCTTCTAGCTCCATTACTATTCTAGCCAGTTCTCTATCATCATGGCATAAGAGGTCTCAGGCACACGGTGGATCAAGGTCTAGTACTAGTGTTCCTAAGAGGAGCTATAACTTTGAGGGAAAAGACCATTTTTAGATCTAAAAATTTGATGGCACCAACTTTTTTCTATGGAAGAATCATACTAAAGATGTGTTGATTTAGAGAAGGCAATGGAAGCCAATAAATGGAATCTCAAAGAAGCCTGCTAACATGGATGATGGTGCTTGGGATGAGCTGGATGAAATGGTTAGGTTTACCATTCAACTGAGAAAGTGCCGAGGAGCTTCGGAAGAAGTTGTGCAATACATTATGCAAAATAAAAAAAATCAAATAAAGTGTATCTGATAAAAGAGCTATATGCCCTTTGCATGAAGGACACTTAGTGTTACTTCTCATCTAAATGAATTTGATGCTATATTCTCTCAATTACAGGCTCAAAAATAGAAATGGATAACGAAATGAAATAAGTCTTGTTGCTATGCATCTTGCCATCATCATGGCACACATTTTGTATAACTATTAGCAATAGTGCACCTGGTGACATATATGGAGCATTCTTGAGTGAGGAGATCTGCAAAATGTCTATGGTTGGTACTCAAAATGGAGATGCATACCAAGGAAAGAATGGCAAGAGCAAGAACTAGGAAAAGAATGATGAACAAAATAAGAGTAGAATTAAATCAAGTAAGAGGGATATTGAGTGCCATTATTGTCATAAGAAAGGACATATGAAGAAAGACTGCTATGCATTAAAGAATGCTAAAGGTTAAGGTCAGAATGTTGATGGGCATGTTAAATTGTTACCTGCACCATCTCCTCCGACTATGAAGATTAAAGAAATTAATGCTATTTTTGATGATGTTGATGTGTTGACACTTGATAGTACTATTCCCACTAAAGCTTTTATGGCTGATTCTTTTTTCCCACATCTGGACCCTAAATTCTAGTGCTTCTTTCCATGTGATACCGCATAGAGAATAGTTCTCTATTTATGCAACAATCTCTTTCGGTACCATGAGACTTGGTGATTCTTACTTGTGAAATTGTTAGGATTGGAGATGTGGTTGTGCAGTTCATTGATATCCGAAATTCACTATGCATAATGTACACCATGTGCCTCAGTTGTCACATAGTTTGATATCAATTTATTAGCTTGATGACCTTGGTTATGAAGTAGTATTCTATGCTCAGTCGTTTTGCATGGCAAAGGACAATATGATTATTGCAAAAGGAAGTAAATTTGGATCACTTTATCCATTTTTTGTATAACAGAAAGAACACTTGTTAGCTATTGTTAATTAACCTATAATTGTATTTGGCATGGTTGTTTGGGCCATATATCCCATAGTAGAATGGAAAATGTTTCTTGATCTAGAAAGTTACATGTGTTATCTTTCTAAGATTTTTTGTTTTGTGAGCATTGTCAATATGGAAAGCAAACTAGGAATGTGCATAAAATGCACATTGAATCTTGGAGGATCTTTCTATTTTTTGTTAATTTTCAATGACTATTGTAGAAAGATTTGGGTATATTTCCTTTATCATAAGGCTCATGCATTCGGTAAATTTTAAATTATGGTGGCACCATGTTGAGAATGGAATAGGTATGAAGGTGAGGAAGCTTCAGACATACATGGATGGTGAGTTTTCTTCAGAAAGTCTTTGAAACATTTTTCAAGAAGAAGGGCATTTGGGACCAACTCACCATGCCACATACTCCGCAAAAAAAAGATGTTGTGAAATGCCGAAACCAAACAAATGTGGAGATGCCCCATTTTATGCTAAGAGGAAGAGCTCTACCAAACACTTTCTAGAGAGATGTTATTAACATGGTAGTCTAGATTCTCAACTAGATTTTCACTATAGTACTTTTAAACACCACAAAAAGCCTACTCTAGTAAGAAACCTTCAATATCCCATTTCACAATTATGTTAGAGTGTGAATGCTAGGTACGTGTGCATGACTAGAATTGAAAAAAGCTAGGAACAAAGAGTTGTTGGTGTATTTTCCTTGTATATACCAGAGAACATAAGGCTTATTGACTATATGATCTAGAGGTGTAGAAAGTAATGGCAAGCTAAGATGTGATGTTTGTGGAATGATCACATATAATAAATGAGAGTAAAAAGACATCTACTTTTATCATCAAGTGGAGAGATAAAACACTTTAGGATTGAACCAAGCACCATACCTCTATGAGAAGAGGAAGCATCTTCAAATGAAGACATGCATCCTAAAGACCAACCTATGGGAGCTCCACTAGAGAAGCCATTGTCGTGATCAGTGAGAAAATTGTATGATGATAAGAACCCTAAGCCTACTTTGATTCAGATTTATGTACATGGCCCTAGAGTATCAAGAAAAATAGAGGAGCAATGTAGTTCCTCCACATACACAATGAATATGGAACTAATGGCAAAAAATTTAGAGAAGGCAGAGGAATCAATCAATGTAAAAGAAGCATTGGATAATCCAAGTTGGAAGGTAGTGATGCAAGCAGAGTATTGACGCATCATGGAAAACGATAGTTGGGATATTGTAGATTGACCATGTATGAATAAAGTTCTAGGAAATAAGTGGGTGTAGAAAATGAAGTACATATTTAATGGCAATCTTGAAATGTTCAATCTTGTAATTGTGAAAGAAAGAACCGCTTAAATCATCCATGATGTAAAAAGGAAATTCGTGGCTCTAACTACCTAATTCTTAGCATCACATTTAGGTGAAGCTATTTGAATTCAAATCCAAAATTACCTCCAAAGTAGCTATAAAAAGAGCAAGAAGGAAGTCACCATGAGAGAGCTTGATTTGTCCCCACTTCATGTTCATTTTTAGAGATTGAAGAGCTTACTCCATAGCTCTATCTTCATTCTACTCCCATTGTGCAAGTATTCATTGCCAATGTGGTTGTAATTAAATGTGAATCTATACATTCATCATTTACTTCTTCTTTGTTTTATTCTCTACTATACTCACTCAGAACAGTAACTTCAGAAGCTCATATCTTGGGTTATACATAACAAATTTCAGAGTTTAAAAGTGCATTGGATTGCTCTCTAAGTATAGTTTATGGTTATAAAAATTTCACGGCCATTGGATTTACTTTTTGTGATAAATCAGTGTTTTTTTGCTCACTGATCGAATCTCTATAGAGCCCCAAAAATGGCAAGAGTGTTCCATATTTTTCTAAATCTGGTTCTCAACGCTAAATTGATCAATTGAAGTGTTTTAACTTGGATTAGCAAGCTTCTAAGTCTATTTTCTATGTCCAAAAGAAACTTTTATAATTCCTACTAGGTTGAGAGCATTGTTCATTTTTTCTAGCAGGTGTATGTACAAAAATAGCAAGTTTTGGGAGCTAGTCATTTTGCAACTAGTCTATCGTGACTCTACCGCTGAGCTACCAGGGAAAGTGGTAGGAGAAGAAGAAGAACTAGCACGCTTCGGTCACTTTTCGCTGTATAGTGGTATATGTACTTGCCGCCTTCTTTTTTTTCCCGCTCGAGCCCTCCAAGTCCGGGGCTCGAGATGAACCGGTTAGGGGCGGAGCTAATACGTTAAGTAAACGGGAACGCTTCGCTTCTACTCGATTCCCTTGCGGACGTGGAGGTGGGTAAAGAGAAAGCCCAGGCTAAACCAAAAAGTTTAGCGAGACTTACAGGTAACGACTGCCCCGCTGTCTCCACAAACTTTTGAGATACTTGTTCCAAAACACGGGTTATTTTTTTGTGGATTTAGGAGGCTCAAAGGGTCTACTAACCAACTGTAAAGTCTCAATTGGCTGGTGTGAAGCTGGTTATAGTAGCACCAATTCATCTTCATATTGCATCCACCATCTCTCTTTACAATGGTATTAGAGCATAGTCAATCAACATGGGAGATGGATTTCCATCAACAATTGACAAATTGGATAGAAACAACTACCCAACACGGTCTCTAAGGACGGAGGCTTATCTTCAAGGGAGGAATCTATTTGTATACACATCTAGAGATGAAGCTATGCCAACCATGAGGAACAAAGGGTAACCATCACATGAAGAAGAGGAAAGACTTTCAAATTGGTGTTGAAATGATGCACTTGCAAGGTCCTATATTCTAAACTCAATCTCTGATTTTCTTTTACCTGATGTCAAGGGATGCAAGACATCAAGAGAGACTTGGAATGCACTTGATTCTTTCTTCTCCTCCAACACTCAAGCAAGGAAGAACCAATTGTGGATGGAGTTCACAACAATGAAGAAAAGTCCCAAGCAAAGTGTGGCTGATTATGTCACAAAGATAAAGGAGATTTCATATCAACTTGGAAGCATTGGAGAGGTAATTGAAGAGGAACTAAACATTAGACAAATCATAAATGGAATCAAAGCAGATGACAAGTGGGAGTCCTTCACAACATCCATGGATTTGTACATGGATATGCATGTACCCGACCTCAACACACTCATGGGCCACCTCTTCACTCATGAAGCAAAGATTAGCAAAGGTGGTGAGTCCTCAAGAGGTAATCAAACTTCTACCTTATATTCTGATAAAGCTAAGGTCAAGGACAAGTCAAAGAATAAGAAGAATGAAGATGAAGGTAGCTCTTTCCAAGCAAACTTTGTAGGTAGAGACATAGCTAGAGGAAGAGGTAGAGGTGGAAAGCCAGGCAGGGGGAGATTCCAATCATCTCAACCTTGCAATATATGTGGCTTATCTAATCATACTATTGAAGAATGTTTTAGGAACCTGAGGAACTCAAGAGGAAGAGGATTCAATAGAGGTGACTATGGATCCAATAGAGGCAGATACAATGGATGCTACAACAACAACTACAACAACAATTACAACAACTATCAAAGTGGCCGTAGAGGAAGAAGAGATTACAATAACTATGCAGAGGACCATAGTCAAGAAGATTCATTAATGATGATGAATCTATCAGTGAAGAAGGGTAAGGATGATGATCACATCTTTTACATTGATTTGGGATGCTCAAATCATGTAGCAGGAAATGTGGCTTTACTTTCTGATTTGGAAGATCCTCACAAAAAACATGAACTGCAAACATGAGATGATACAAATCACTCGATGGAGAAGGTAGGTAATGTGAAGACATCAGATGGGAATATGAACCTCACCTCTTAAGCAAAGTCTTGTATGTCCCTACAATTACCAAAAATTTAATAAGTGTTGGGAAGATTGTTGAAAAAGGATTGCAGGTTAGATTCAACGGATTTGAAGCATATGTTGAAGACCCAAGGCAAGGCTTTAGAAGGATTGCCAAAGGAGAAAATACAGGAATGCTTTTCACTTTTGAAGTGGAAGATACAAAGAACATAGATTTATTTATCTATGGATCAAACTCTCACGGAATTGGAGATGTTTCTCACATTGGTGAGAGGACACTCAAAAAAATTTACAGGGACCAAAGTGTACTTGGTTTTCCTAATATCACAAGGAAACACATGATTTATAAGCGTGAAGCTTGTCAATTTGGCAAGGCTCATAGACAACCTTTCAATAGGAAGGGATATGTGTACCAAAATCTTTTGGATCTAGTGCACATAGATGTGTGGGGTCCTAATAAGGAGCCATCTATATCAAGCTCAAGATATTATGTGTCTTTCATAGATGATTGTGGTAGGTGGACCATCTTGTTTTTCATGAAGCACAAGGATGAATTTTTTAATTGCTTTAAGAAGTATGTTGCTCTTGTTGAAAACCAAACAATTAGGACTTTGAAAATACTCAGATCAAATGGTGGAGGAGAACACTTCTCTTCTGAATTTGATGCATACTTGCATGAAAGAGTCATTAAAAGGGAAGTCACTCCAAGGTATACACCTGGACTCAATGGTGTAATAGAGAGGAGAAACAGAGCTATTGTTGAAGCAACAAGGTTCATGCTCAATGAAAAGGGATTGCCAAACTACCTATGGGCAGAGGCTATGTCTACAGCCACATATCTCATAAATAGACTTCCATCTAAGTCACTAGATGGAACCACTCCATATGAAGTGTGGAATGGAAGAAGACCTAGTCTAGAGCATTGTAAAATCTTTAGATGCTTAGCCTATGCTCACATTCCTTCTCAAG
>MU260069.1:775000-830000 GCA_020310875.1 Ceratopteris richardii
GTGTGTGTGTGTCTATGTGTGTGTGTGTGTCTATGTGTGTATGTGTGTGTCTATATGTGTATATACATGTGTATCTATATATATGTGTCTGTATGCATGTGTATGTGTGTGTAAATGTGTGTGGATGTGTGTAAGTGTGTATGTGTCTATGTGTGTGTGTGTATATGTGTATATGCATACACACACATAGAGACACATACACATACATGCATACATAATGGTATTTGATATTAATAATCTGATTACATACATATGCATACATACATGCTTACATGCATACACATACTCACATATACATCTACATACACATATACACACATACATATGTACATGTACATATATTGATTTCTAACCCATTTTGTTTTATATGTATAGGTATTATGGATCCTAGTAGAGAGAGAAAGGCGAAACTCACTCTCATAAAAAGTCTTATGAGAGTAAGAGTTCTGCATGATACTCTAGGGATCATCATGCATGAGTACTCAGAGATGCCTGATGATGATCTAGATTTTATGGTCCAGATGCTTACCCAACGCTCAAAGGAGGGCTCTTCTATGACTACACATGCAGGAAGACAACTATCTACTCATAGGTATGTTGGTTTTTCACAAAATTTTTTAATGATATTATAACACATATTTTTATTTATTTTTATCTATCTATTTTAATGACACCTATACCACCTCTAGATCATGATAGCAGAGCACAGGTGCCTATGAGGACATGCATATGCACCTTAGGGCTAGAGTGCAATATAGAGCTAGAGGGGAATATAGTGTACATAGGGAATGGGTCGGAGTTCAAGAGAAGAATGCGAGCATTATGCGACTCTTACCTACGCCTTGTCCACTTGGAGTGGAAGTAAGTATAAATTTTACATATAAATTGAAATAAATATCTTATGTTTTATTTACCTGATTTTTTTTATTTTTGTAGTGAGCATGATGAGAGGGATAAAAAATACGTACTTAGTTCACTTGATATAGAGTTAGGGACAGGATGCTCGCATAAGTGGTCTCTAAAAGAGATGCGAACACTTATGACTCATCATCGTGATAATGCACAGTATGCATTACTTTTATGTATATATATGTGTGGATATGAGTATGTGTGTTTATGTATGTATGTATGTATGTATGTATGTATGTATATGAGAGAGAGAGAGAAAAGAGTGAGACTAGAGGTACAAATACATGCATACACACAGATACATCATACATGCACATTTACACACATATACACATACATGCACATTTATACATACACACATATACATGCACATTTTTACACACACATACACATGCATGCAGTTACACACATATAATGAATACACACATACACATACATAATCATATGTACACACACATAGACTCACATAATCATATTTACATACATATATACACATACATATACATACACAACACATATAAATACACATGCATACACACACACACACACACACAACACATGCATACACACATATAGATACACATACATACAAAGACATGCATATGCACATACAGATACACATGCATACACACATATAGATACACATACATACACACACATGCATATATATATATATATATACACACATATATATATATATATATATATATATATATATATATATATATATATATATATATATATATATATATATATATATATATATATATATATATATATATATATATTTATATAACTATACATATATATATAGATATATAAGTATACACACACACACATATATATATACATACATATATATATATATATATATATATATATATATATATATATATATATATATATATATATATATATATATATATATATATATATATATATATATATATACCCTAATTCAAAAACCCTATTATAGATATTCTAATTAAGAAATCCTATTTCAAAACTCCTAATTCGAAAACACTAATTTTGATATTAGGGTTTTACAAACCCTAATTTAGAAACTCTAATTCAGCCTTTTAGCCATATGATTGAAGTATATGTACACATTGCATCTATTCCTCCAACGTCCTACTAGAGAGATGTCTCTCCTCCCAACCTTATACCTCTATATATAGCTACTCGAACCAACGAGGATCATATTATATATAACGTTATATACACATCATGTAGATACACATACATAATATAAAATGGAGTAGATACATTATGTATCACACATACATGCCTATATGCACACACACACACACACACACACACACACACACATATATATATATATATATATATATATATATATATATATATATATATATATATATATATATATATATATATATATATATATATATATATATATATATATATACATGCATCCATGTTTACATGTACACATCACATATACATGCCTATATGCACACATGTATACTTATACATGCATGCACAATTATAAACACTTGCATATATTACACAATTCATATGTATATATACACGTGTGCATACTAACACATGTATACATATATCACACACATGGACACACATACATATACATGAAACACATATATGTGCATACTAACACATGTATACATATAATACACATGAATACACACACATATGCATACATACATGAGAAAAATTTGATGCTGAAAGATAAAGCTATATAGAAAATAATTAGGCATACCCCCGAGCTTCATGTTCTAACTTAAAGGAACATGATTTTATCTCTCTAGTAGGATTCATCGATATTCTAGTTGAATAGAATCTATTATCTGATATCCATTCAAATGATTCAAGTTATTGATCAATAACTAGAGTAGAGTTTACTATCTAATCTGTGCATATGTTTTCATTATTGCCATCATTTTGGTAAGACATCAATATAGTCTCATCTTCATTATCTTTATTGATTTCATTTATTTCTTCTATTGTTAAATGTGTGTTCTCATGAATCACATCATCTATTGATGGATTAATATCGATTTCTAGTAATTCCTCTTCATCATCAGCAGAATCAACATGTAGAGTATTATCCTCTTCATCAACAAGATTAGTATCAGTATCATGTATAACGATTCTAATTTCTCTTTCAGATGTTGATGTATCAGTATCTGATGGTGAATCATCAAGAGGACTTTCTTCCATCTCTCTAACAATAAACTATTCAAACAATGACCTACCTCTATGTTGAACATGAATGACTTGCCACCAATGATGAGCATTTGGGTTTTTATAAAAAAATGCTTGTTCAATATGCCTAGGAAGAATATATGGTTCTTTAGTAGATCGCATTACCTTGGAAGAATCGATTGCCCAAAACCTAGATAATTCCTTTCTGATAAAGAAATAATAAACTCTATCATAAAAAATATAAACTTTTTTCTACCTGTTTGAATGTACGAAATGATATTTGGTAGATACCAACAATAGTTCCCACGTAACCAAGTTCGCCATCTATAAGGTTCATGTCTTTTGAGCTAGCACGTGATAGTTGCTTGAAAGAAGCAACAATACTAGAATCCTCTGTTTTACATAAAGAATAAATGACTTCTAATATGCTATCCAAAAGCCCACATATTAGTGAACATTCGAGCTTGCAAAAGAAATTAAATTAGTAAATAGAAACTAATATACATAAATGAAAAAAATAAAATATTATTAAAATTAAATTACCTTTCATTCACAATGTATCATTAACTCTCTCTCTGCTCATATAAGATTTCTTCATTATTTGTGTTGGCGCATTGCAAATGACTATATAGCCAATCCGTGAAAGAAGATATATTTGTAATCTCATTATTATCGAGATTATGTCTATATCTTTTGTTTCTTTGTCTTCTACTTCGGAGATTTTGAAGTTCCTATTTGTACTCTCTAAGGAATGCTTGCATGCATTCGCTATTATATGCTACAAAAGTAGAAACATCATTTTTTTTCTTGAAAGGTAAATAAAAATGGAACTCCCTTACCTGAAAATACCTCATCTATTATTTTTGAAGAAGACACATTGGTCCATGCACGTGGAGCTTCTTCATAAACTCTTTCAAGGTATTCACTAACATAATACATGCACCCTTCAAGCATCCAAGCCTTTGCCATGGATTCTTCTGGTTTTGCTCTTTGTCGCACATAACCTTTAAATATTCCCATAAATCGCTCGACTCAAAACATCCATGAAGTGTTGACAACACCTGCAATCTCTATTTTATCTACAAGATGGACTAATAAATGAACCTGAATATCAAAAAATGAAGTAGGAAGCTCTTTCTCCATCAAACATAGTAGCTCTTTGCATTCATGTTTTTTTTTTGGGATCGAGTTTTTGTCAATCTCTTTTGATGTAATCCACCTATACATATCATAAAAGAAAAATAAAGAAGTTAGTTCAAAAATAAAAGATATTAAATATTCATATATATTAAATATAAAAGTATCATAATTACCTTATAAGCGATCCAAGACGATAGATCACATCTTGTACTCCTTTCGTTGTACATCCATCAATAATCAAAGGTAAAATATGTTTCAAAAAGTTATGTCAATCATGGGTCTTTAACTCATATAAGCTCTTATCATTGTGAAGAGATGGATAGGTATGTGCTTGAAGATGAAGAGGTGTTGCAAAATCTTTGATCTACACCAGCCAAATGAACTCCAGAAGTATATGGTGGGCCCTTTTAGCTTGCCAATGGATGTATTAGAAACCCTATGTACCTTGGAAGATCACTCTCAAAAAGATAGATCAAAACAGATAACTTGGAGTTAGCTCAGAGGTGAAGAACTTACTATTTTGGTTCATACACATGTCTAGTGTTTTGCATATTTCTCTGAGCACAACAGCAATTAGCTTAATTCCTTTTGGGGAAGTCTATTTAACTTAAAGAGCTAAATTTCAAGAGTAATCTCATAAAAAATAATGAACCACACACTGAGAATGATGTTTAACAACTGATGACATCATCCCGATTTTCACGGGCTGCTAGAGTAATGAGACCAGTGAGCAAAAAAATGCACATAACTCCAGATTTAAGAATCCAATGACTAGGAAAATTTGTATGCTTATATTAGACAATAAGCTGAATCCAACAAATTTTAAATCATTGAATTTGGATAAGTAACAACTCAGAAATGGCTCTGACAAGATGAGTAAAAAAGTCGGGTACCTGACAGAGAAATGAAAATGAACAGATATTGTTGACTTCAACTGAACATAACTGAAGATTGAAACACCCAAATGAAATGAAAATTGGTGAGCATATAGTAGAGCGAACTACGTTTACTTTTGGAGTCAGTCCCGATTAGGTAAACGTAAACTTACGCCCCTAATAGATCTAACTTTACCAAGTTAAATCACTGAAAATGATGCACCAAGCTCAGAGAAAGCATCTCTGAAATCTGACTGAGAAAACTGAGAGATATGGCAGTGAGTAGTACACTTCACAAGAACATGGAAATATGAACTCAAATGATCATGAAAATGAAATTATATTACTTGTACAATACAATGGACTTACTTATACATATGTATGCCTAATCACACCTTGATATGGCATAAAACTCAGCTCTTGGAGGTCTTCACATAGGTCTCTCTAACCACAACTAAAACTGCCATCTATTTATAGTTGAGTTTGGGAGGCTAACTTCCCTCAATCACTCTCCGATAAATTTGTGATTGATTTGATTCTCTATCTACCAAAGATCACAAATTCGTGGCTCCTCTTTCCCTTTTTGATCAAGTGGACTCAACAACTTAAGATTCTTTCATTTTTACATTAAGTAAACTCTTCAAAAGTTACAAGAGGTAGTTCACAAGTGAACTTTACATTGACTTCGTTTTAAGGCTTCTTTTATGACTTTGTGGGACTCAAGACAATACTTAGGCTTGTCATAGACTTGCTCCAACAGCTCCCCCTCAAGCCAAGTATGCTTGAGGTCTTCAATCTTCCAAGATTACTTGCAAACCTATCATAGCCTTGAATTTGCAAAGCTTTGTACCATCCAATGCTTTGGTTAGACTATCTGCACATTGTTGATGAGTGGACACATATGATATTTGAATCGCTTTGCTTAGAACCTTTTCTCGTACATAGTGATAATGAACTTCAATATGTTTAGTCCTTGCATGAAAAAAAGGATTAGCATCCAAATGAATAGAACTCATATTGTCACAAAAAATAGTTGGAGTTCCAAACTCCAATCCAAGATCTTTGAATAATGTCTTCATCCACATAGCTTCCTGAGTAGCTATGGCAAGACCTCTGTATTCAGCTTCAATAGAAGAGAGAGCAACTGTGGGTTGCTTCTTGGATGACCATGAAATAAGCTTTGAACCTGCAAAGGTAAGATAACCTGAAGTGCTCCTTCTATCTTCCTTGGAGCTAGCCCAATCTGCATCAGAAAATAGCTTCAAACCTAAATCAGATACATAAGGATAATAAAGTCCTTCATTTATGGTTCCTTTGAGATACTTGAGAATCCTTTTGGCAGCATCCATATGTGATTTCCTTGGTGTGTGTATAAATTGACTTAGCACACTCACACTGTAACATATATCTACTCTTGTCAATGTGGCATAGTTGAGACTACCCACTAGACTTTGATATGATGTGATGTCCTCTATGAGTCCACCTTCATGTGAGCTCAATTTGTGATTGACCTCCATTGGAGTACCTGCAATCTTACAATCTTGCATCTTGAATTTTGCCAACATGTCCTTAATGTACTTTCTTTGAGTGAGAAACAAACCATGATCTTTGTAGACAACTTCCAAACCTAGGAAGTAGGTAAGTGAACCCAAATCACTTATCTTGAACTCTTCTCTCATCTGATCTTTGATCTTCTTCATACCATCTGCATCATTTCCTGTCAATATAATATCATCTACATATACACATAAGTAGATGACCTCAGAATTACTCTTTTTAATCAAGAGTGAAGGATTTGCCTTGCTTGGTTGAAAGCCTTTGTCTTTGTTGCTCTAGCACAATGGTGAGAACCACGTTAAGAAGCTCCACCTCCTTAATGTCAATCCGCGGAAGAGATAGGAGTGATATGAAGATCGTGAATGTGAGATGAAGTGAGAGTGAAGGTGAGAAGCATAGAAATGCACACACACTACGAAGAGACAAGCAAGACACAATGGAAGGTGAGGAATCAACTCTATTACTCAAGAACACTATTACAAGCTCAAAATAACTCTAACCTCAAACAAGCTAACACTAATCAACCTCAAAAATGAGCTCTCTAGCTCTTTTTATAGTTTCTAGACTAGTTTTGACCGGTTTCACATCTAGTGACCGGCATAGTTAAAAATTAGGTCCTAGATGCTATTTGGAAGGGTAAACGGTATCTAAAAATAACAAAAATTGGTACGCGCATTCTACCTAAGCTCCTCAAGCTCGAGGACTCCTCGGCTTGCACAAAATGGAGCTATGGATTACAAAATGGGGTTTTCTATGTTACATATGTTACAATAGTGATAAAAATCACTGTTGGAGGTTTTTGGAAAGTATTTGAAAACATAATTATTTGAAAAACGATTCGACTGGCTCCCTGCTCTATCGTTACATGCTTCCGTGTCGTCTGTGCCTCTGGCTGCTTCCAACACCCCCCTCCCTCTCGCTTCTGTCGTCCCTGACAGAACCTTGCTGTGAGGTATGCCGGATATAGTTCTGTAGGAGGTCTTGAGCGAGGGTGTGCTCAGAGATACGAATGCCTCGGGCCAGGTCTGCCTCGAGTTTCTCCCAGTCGATTGGTTGCGGTTCTTCCGGTGGCGGGAGCTGATAGTGTGTGGAATAGACCATTCGTTCACAGGCAAATAATTGTAATAAATGAGTAGGCCTGCTTATGAATACCTTTGAATGGTATTCCCAAAAGCCGGTTGTGAACATCTCTTCGAACGTCTGCTTGTAGCACGCCGGTAGGTACTTTATTCTGCAGTGCCAGGCATAACACACCCGTAGCGATGGCATTGTACTCATATCATATACCAGATCAAAATTGCCATGCTCAAAGCCCGGGGTGTTGACATGTGGTGCCTTGACGCGTCGGAAGACTTTAAAAATCATTTGCATCATGTCAAAGATTTTGACAGTCATATGCGCTGCTATATCATCCATATGCTTTAATCTAGGGAGCCAGTGGCGAATTGTAGCCATCATGTAGCCAACAGTTGGTAACTCAATGGGTGGCTTAAAATAGGGGTAATTCAACCAGTCTTGGCACTGCTTATTGTTTTGTACCTTAATAGCAAAGGCAGTCCAGGAGCGGCGTCATGGCACTGGTCCCCAACACGGATTGTACTTCAAATGCAAAGGTGCCTTTACCCATGTACTCATCATCTCTGGATACTGCTGTAGTAAATCTTTTCGCCACTCTGGTTGATAGATCCTTCCTTTCTGTGCATCTGGTGGTAGATCAGCCGCCTCGAATTGAGTTGCATGCGATGGTTTCTTACCTGTCTCTTTCTCAATGGCTAATTGATATTCGGCCATTAACATGAAATACGGTTTATACTGGAGCTCATGCCCAGATATGTATCGTCGCGGGGCCAAATGAGCAAAGAATGGAGATTGTAAAATTCTTTCTTCTATCATCGCCATGGCGTGTAATTGTGCCTCTACTCTAGCCGAGTGCGTTGTTCCAAGTTCCTCAATAGTCTTCATCCACGCGGGGGTCGGAAGTTCGTACGTCATCTGACCTTCGACCGTGACGCGTCCGCCTGGGATGGGTTGTGGCTCGTATGCTTCTTCAAATGTTTCCTCCACCGGGATGGTGACCGTTTCTTCCTCAGTTGGAAGCTCAGGTGGGGAATCTGGCCTTGGTGGCGCTTCATATACTGCGATCCTTGATTCAAGGTGTGATACCTGGGCCCGTAATGAGTTGAGTTCCTCTAGGAGGTCAAGAGAGGGGTCCACAGGTGCTGGTATGTCATGGTGTGCCGGTTCTCATAACTGGAGTAATTTGTGATCTTCTTTGAGTTTCTGTAACTCCTCGTTCATGCGGTCGTATTCATCTAGTAATCTTACATGATCGTCTAGCAGCATCCTCATCGAGTCTGAAGGAATGGCTTTGAACCTGCTAGGACTGAGTGGTTGGTTTGGGTGGTTGAGCGCTGCTTCTAAGTTTTCTCGGTTCTGATCCTGTAAGCGCTGGTTTTCTTCCTTGGCGGCTGCTAGGTGTCTTCGTAGTAAGCCCATGTTTCGTGTTAGCGTTGCATTGCGGACTGTCTGGGCTCTTAATAAGTTATCCAGGTCAGCAGTGGCTTCCTTGGTCTTCTCTTCGCTTTCTAGTTCCAATTTGTGATATGCCTCGCGTAATTCCTGGTATCGGGTGTTCAGAGAGGCATTCTCGATAGACAATAAATTAAGCTGTGACTGTAAGTCATTGGTTGTCCTCTGCAGCTGCTGATAATTATCACCAAGAGATGTGAACTCATCTCTTACTTGCGTCATACACATGAACATCTGTCGGAATGCATTATCTACAGTGGGTGATAGTATTAACGGGGTGCTAAATGAAGATGCAGTTGGTGTAGATGCAACGGGAACGGGGAATGGGGATGGGAAAGTGGATGATGTAGTGATTGTTGAAAATTGTGATGTGCCTAAAAATGTTTGTGCCGTGAGTGAAGTGGGTGATGGTGCTGTGGGTGGTGAGATGTCCATGTCAGTGGACGTATCTAGTGCGGTGACCGTGAATATGGGTGTGATCGTGGGTGCTCGGGCTGGTGTAAATACGGGATTTACAAAGGTTGAGGGGTAATTTACAGGGGGGCTGGCTGGAGCAGCTTGGTGGAAAGGGGAAAGAGGTGTTACCGTGGGTCGGGGAGGTGAGACGGGGGAGAAGGTTAATGGCGGTGGGAATGGGAAAAGGGGTCTTGGAGTTGTGGGGAAAGATGGAAAAGATGGATGGAGGAATGGGTTGGGTAGAAAGGTGGGTGTAGGAGGGGGTAGACTAGGGTTAATGGGTGCGGGAATTGTGGTGTGAGTGGTCGTAAAGACAATTTCTGCAACACCATCGGCGAATGAAGATGTGGGTCTGGGGGAAGGAGGGTGAAGAGGGGAGGCTGGAGGGACGGGTGGTGAGAGAGGAGCAGTTGGGGTGGTCGGTACTTCAGTGACTACTGAGGTTTGTACAGCTGTAGCGCGGGGTGGGGAATCTACAAAGATGGTTTCTACGGCCACCGAACTTTCGGGGACGAGGCGTGCCTCCCTGGCTTGTTCCGAAGACTGTGCTCCGGTTGGTACACGAATGTATTCACCGGGCTTTGAAAGTAGTCGTACTCTGCGGGGGTCAAACTGTGGTAGTGGCTTTTGTTGCAAGTACCTGAGGGCTTCGTTGGAGCCTACTGATTTGACTAACTCTCTGAATCCTTTGATGTATGCGTCTTCGAATCCACCTGTGACAAGTTCTTGTTCTATTATTGTTTGACTCTCTTCCTCTGTCAGCTTTTTGCGTGCCCAAACTTTTTCCATAGTTCTATACAACTTCTTGATAGCTAGTGTGTAAGCTGCTGCCTCGTAAGTTTCATCTTCATGGGTACTTGTATCACCATGTGTGTCTGTTTGTTGGCCTTGGCCATCTGTCTGTTCATGCTCTTGTGATTCATATGTTCCCTGGCTAGCTTCGTCGTCTCCTTCGTCGTCATCGGTTGCTGTTCTTTCCTCATTAGAGCTGGACACGATCTGTCCTTGTGGCTGATCCATGGGTGTGGTAGGGTGGCTAGGCCTTTCAAATTCTTGAGAAAACATTTGTCCTTCTGAAAACTGGAACTCGTTGGAGAATGCATCGGGCATCTCAAAATCAAACGTTTGGTCCAGTGGCTCTGCTTGTCCTGGTTCTAAATGCGGTATTGGAAAAGAGAAAGCTTCCGCACCGATAGTGGTGGGAAGTTTAGCTGCTGTGGTGATAGGTTCTGTGGTTGTGGCTGCTTGGGGTGCGACAGTACTGGTGGTGCCCTCTGTTACCACTGGTCTAGATAACCTTATACGAATTGGTGGTACTGTGGGAGTGGCTGTTGTTGGTGACTGCTCTGGAGATGGTTGTGGCGAGGGTGATTCTGGGACTTGTAGGCACGGGATAGTACCTCTCATCCGCTTTCCGGCTCTACCTTTGCTAGACTTTCTAGCCTTCCTAGTGGTCCCTTTGAATGCTTTCAGTTCCTCACTGGTCATGGCACGCTCTATGGGTAAATCATATGCCAAGCACATATATATAATCCTTGTGAGGGCGCAGCATCCATTGATTACCTTCTTTCGCTCCCATCTATGTTGTGCCAAATAGAGCTGATCAATTATCCAGCTGGCTAGATCAACCGTTTGAGGTCCAATACAAGCTAAGTATAAACCAAACTAGATTCTCTTGTGCGGCATGGTAAAACGATCCTGAGCTGGGAAAGCAAAGTGCTGCATGCATATCCGTAATGGCTTAGAGAGCTCAGGCGTTATAGCAGAAATATCCTCCCACTTAGTTACGTCACCACGCTTCATCTGCTCTGGGACTAGCCGTTCTTTCTCCGTTGGAGTGTGTGTTCCATGTATTTTTAGAGCTGCGCGAATTAAATCTTTAGACAAATAAAACCTTCTGAATGGAGGATCATTTACCAAGGATGGTAACATGAATGTGCCGGGTAGATCCTTGTTCTCTGAAGCCGTTAAGGTGGTTACCAAGTAAAAGCATCTGTAAAAATCGGGTTTAGGCAGAGGGTCGCTAAAATACTCTGTAAATCCCGCTCGTGCCCAAACGTGTGTTAGATCTTGTGTATTCTGCAGTCCTTCAAATTCTCGTGAAAAGAACTGGTACTTGGTCCATGTGCGAAGATCAAATGCCAAATTGGCCTCAAATATGAAATCAGCGTCTGCTAATGGTCCTGCTAGGCCTTGAAACCAATGAGAGTTACGATGAATCTTCTCGGTATATCCTCTAGGAGGATCATCGATTGGCATGGGTCCTGGAAAACCTTGAAACTCTAGTGGTTGCACCGTAGGATAAGATTCTGCTAGTAATTCTCCAATAGTGGCCATCGGTGCACTGGGGCCCGCCTCTGATGGTCCTGCTTCAGTTTGCATGATGACTGATGAGCTAATGGAAAAGATCTGCTACAAAAGATTAACACATTAGTATGGAAATTAATTATGATCCCATTAAGGTGAGACCGCAATCCCTTTCCATGACCGATGTGTAACCCGTGTAGCCAAGTGTCGTGAAGTGATTGATGCAATGATTATTTGCAAAACTAATGCAGGTCTCTAGACACCTACATGGTTCAGATTATGCATACATTTCTTGATGAGCTTTTATTATGCAAAATGTGGGGTTTGGGTGTATGAATTTATACAAGGTTTGGTTGAGGGTGAATTAGTACAAGGGTGGAGTTTAAACGGGGTGGGAGAATTGTTAGATAAGGGGGTAAAAAAAAACGTCTGGATATGTTTCGGTATCCATTTCCTAAGAGTCTTGGAGTGGGTGGTATGTTTCTACTGAGGGACAAAAAGTGGTATCGGGTTTGGTGGTATTGAAGGATGAAAAGATTTAGGAGGGGTATATATTACATGGCTAGAGGATTGGGCTATAATACATTGTTTGGGTACCCAAATCTGCATGGGTGTGGGTCTATGGATAAGATACTTCTTGGCGATCCAAATCTGCCGAGTATTTGTACTTGGGGAAGAAGATCGAGGGGACTTTGGATGCTGACTCTGCTTCGGTTGAGACTTTGTCCTGTTCTCGTCTGCAGTGTTGCCAATAGCCTGTGGTTGCTGTCCTTTTGGCACCCATATTTGTCTCGTGCCACTTGTTCCGTGATGTTGACACTTCTGCTTTCTTTGCCTTGTCTGGTGATGTTGTCGGTCTGGGTTCCTCTGTTGTGGTTGACTCGTTCGTGGTTGGGTTTGAGAGATCCATTGGACGCTTTGCTTTGGAAAAGAAGGGAGATCCAACACTTGCGTGACCTGCCCATTAGGAAGTGATTCGTTCTTTATCTTTAATCTAGGCCAGTCCGCAGCAAGTTTGGAAGGATGAGCACCGCAGGGTGTCGTGCTCATTTGGCCGCTGATGCAACCCACCTGACCGCTGATTGTGTTCGTCTGCCCTAGCGGTTGCGTAGCTGCCCCTTCTAGTTTGCAGGAAGCCCCAGGGAAGATCTCTTGTCGTCCTTCTGATTGACAATTGTCCCTAGCCAAGCCCGAGTGGGTTGGTGTAGACGTAACGTGACTGGTCTGACCCAAGATCTTCCGGTCTTCCTTCGCATGCGTTTCATAGGGTCTAGGGTTACAAACCTCAATCGGAATGCCGTTAGGGAAGTCAAGCGGTATCACTCGCTTCTGTTCTGAGGTTCCAATCTGTAAGGAGCCTTGTCTAAGATTTAGGTCCACTGAGTGATCGTATAGCCAATCTTGGCCAAGGATTAGGGGTTCTATCAGGTCGTCATCATGGCACACTAGTAGCTTCGCTGTCATGGTCACATCCTTAATGAGGATAGGAAGGTCCACCTCACCCATGCAAGGGGTTTCCATGCCTCCTAGGCCTATGAGGTATGCCTCAATTGGCCGCATTTCTATTCCTGAATCCTTATAGTGGGACCATCTAATCGCACTAGTCGCAGCACCTGAGTCAATTAAAGCCCTGAGCTCTTGGCAAGGGTTGCCGTGCTCTAGCCTGACTGTAATGAATGGTCTCCTGTCCACTATACTAGGATGAGTGGTTGACTTTACTTGACACATGGCCATGGGATATCTGGGTGTAGTTTCCAGATGGTTATAATGTTCTCTCCCTAGTCCTTGTCTTCTTAACTTCATGCGTTTAATGCGTTCTATTGCTTCTACCTGAGCTTCCGCTCGTATTTTATTTTCTTCCTCCTTACGCTTCTTTGCCAACGTGAGTCGTCTAAGCATATCCTCAGTAAGAGGTTCCTGATATAGCTTGACTCTACAACCACTAATATAATTAGGCATTACATCTCCCTCTAAAGTGGCTAATTGTACTGCTCCACTTGTTGAGAGTCTGTTAATGATCATAGGTCCATAACCTCGCTTTTCTAACTTACGTGCGTGTTGCTTTAGCATATATACTAGAACTAAATCTCCTTCTTTTAAGCCTTTATCTTTCACATGTGCATCAAAATACGCTTTCTGTCGCTTCTTCGCTGCATATATTCCTGCTGCTGCCTTTAGCCTAGTTTCTCCTAATCGT
The DNA here is from genome assembly GCA_020310875.1 of Ceratopteris richardii. NCBI lineage: Eukaryota > Viridiplantae > Streptophyta > Polypodiopsida > Polypodiales > Pteridaceae > Ceratopteris > Ceratopteris richardii. The sequence goes on from MU260069.1 coordinate 789,158, forward strand.
TCCAAGTCCATTATTCTCGCTGATAATTCATGGCCAGTCCACTGATGTTCTTGTGCAACCTTAAGGGTCGGTATCAAGAAGTCCAAAGGAAGCACAGCATTCTGACCAAAAACCATATGAAAGGGAGTTGCATTGAGTACGGTCTTGTAGGCCACTCGATATGCCCAAACAGCGTGGTGTAACTGTTTGTCCCAATCTGAACGTTTGTTGTTCACGAGTTTCGTCAGTACGTTACAAAGGATCTTATTAGTGCTTTCAGCCTGACCATTGGCCTGAGGATGATATGGTGCGGATTTCTTGTGAATCACCATAAAATCCTGTAACAAATATTCAATGACTTGGTTTAGAAAGTGAGTGCCTCGATCGCTCACTAACTCTATAGGCAATCCATATCTTGTAAAGACATTCTCAAATAAGAATTTTGCAGTTGTGTGTGCATCATTCTTTTTCATTTTTGCCTCTACCCATTTTGTAAGATAATCTGTGGCAACAATAATGTATTCCGCATGTGTACCTTTTGCAGGGGGGTTAATGGGTCCTACAAAGTCTATACCCCACTTAGAAAATGCACGTCCGCCCATCATGGGTTTCAATGGCATTTCATCTCTACGAGTAGGAAACTGAGTTCTTTGGCACACATCACATCTCTTGACATAGGTATGAGCATCCATGTGAAAAGTGGGCCACCATAATCCTGCAAAGAGGATGGCTTTGATTATCCTATCGGGTCCAAAATGACCTCCTGCGACACCTTGGTGTGCAGTCTCTAATATGCTCAGATAATCGCTCTCATGAACACATTGTCTTAGATATCCATCTCGTCCTCTTTTGTATAGATTGTTGCCAATAAGTGAATAGTCGTGAGCCTCCTGCTCTAGACTGCGTTGTGGAGCTAAGGTCATTCCTTGAGGGAATGTGTTCGTCCTCAAGTATGTCACTAACTGTTCACTCCAGTCTGGTGTGAGAGACACGTGATATAATGTAGCATGCTCTACTGGTGGTCTTTCACAACAAACATTGCATTCCTTACACAACTTGTAGACATCTGCTTCCATCGAAGGCCAATATACTCCTAATCTATGCAGAGTCTGTAATGTTCGATTTTTCGAATGATGTTGCTTTAATGCACCTATGTGTGCTAATTGCAACCAATTCGCATGTTCTGATTCATCTACACAACAAGCAAGAATCTTTTGATTATCCTGTTTATATATGCTTCCTGCCATTATTTGGTATCTCTGAGACTTGGTAATCTCTCCTTCTTTGATCTTTATCTTAGGATTCTTGGGTCCATATGTGAGAACGGGGACTATAGGCTTAGCCCATTCTGGTGCTATCTCAAGATTAAACAAGTATGCATCTGGTAGATCATCCGCTACTCCTTGAGGAGCTTCTCCTGAGGTTAATCTTGAAAGGTGGTCAGCTCTAAGATGTGTCTTTCCTTTCCTGACTACGACTTCAAAATCATACTCCATGAGTAATAGAAACCAACGTATCAATTGTCCTGTGTTACATGGCTTGTTGACTAAGTACAATAGGGCTTGATGATCTGTAAAGAACTTGAATTTGTTGGCTAACAAGTAGTGCCTAAACTTCTTTACAGCGTAGATCATCCCTAATCCTTCTCGTTCCGTCGTGGTGTAATTTCTTTCTGCTGCGTTTAATTGTCTGCTCGCGTAAGCTATGGGGAGATCTATGTTACCTTCACTCGTGGGTTGTGCTAACACACATCCTATGGCATAATTGGATGCATCCACATGTACATGGAAAGGCTTACTCCAATCTGGGGTTATCAATATAGGTGCTAAGCACAAACGTCGTTTAAGTTCATTGAATGAATTTTCACATTCATCTGTCCATTCAAAATTGGTTAAAAGGGAGTACAAAGGCTTGGCTATGATTGCATACATGTGTATGAATCTCCTATAATAACCGCAATGGCCCATAAATGCTTGTACCTCTTTCACATTAGTTGGTCTAGGTAAATCTGCAATTACCTTCACCTTCTCTTCATCCGTAGAGATTCCATTTTTTGACACAATGTGTCCTAGAATGTTACCTTGTCTGACCATGAAAACGCACTTTTCTGGGTTCAAACAAACCTGATATTCTCGACATTTGACAAATATTTGTCTTAACTCTGGGATATGTGTCTGTCTTACATTTGAATGTGCACATAAGTCATCTACATAAACTTCCAAACTCTTGCGTAAGAATTCCTTAAAAACATGACACATGAGTCGTTGGAAAGTGGCGGGTGCATTTGTTAAGCCAAATGGCATCACACGAAATGCAAATATGCCCCATTCGGTGGCAAATGCCGTCTTGTGTTGATCTTCTGGAGCAATAGCTACTTGATTATAGCCTGAAAAACCATCAAGGAAGCTGTAAACTTCCTTGCCCGCAACTCTTTCCAATAGATGTTCCGTGATAGGAAGAGGATAACTATCTCTAATCGTTGCGGCATTAACTTTTTTAAGGTTAATACACACACGCAATTTTCCATTCTTCTTGGGCACAACCACAATGGGGGATACCCATTCGGTATGCTCAATTTCGTAAATGAATCCTGCTTCTATCAAGCGATCTATCTCCTCTTTAATCTTCGCAGCGTAGTTATCGTTGTACGTGTACGGTTTCTGTTTCGTAGGTTTTGCATCTGGAGTCATAGGGATTCTATGAGAGCATATATCTGGATCTACTCCTTTCAAATCTTTGTAACTCCAAGCAAAAACATCTCTATATTCGCGCAATAGGGCAACTAGCTCTTCTTCTTCTTCAGTTGTCAAATCATGCCCTATGTATGTACATTTTTCTTCTTCTCCTTCGATAGCAACTATTATTTTCTTGGTTTTCTCTCGGTTATCATATACTTGTCCATCATTCGCCTTTCTATTAGGCATTCGTACCATGATTCTTCTATCTTCGATTTCGTACTTCTTGAAGTTCTCGGGTACCTCAAACAAAGATTCTTCTTTTTCTAACATGGTTTCTTTCTTCTTTCTTTTCTTACCTTCACTCTTAGTAGTCACTTGAGTGGCTAACCTCACCTCATTCGTAATTTCCTCGTGTCTCTGAGTGTGAGTCTCTACCTCGAAAAAATATTCTTCCTCTGATGCAAAGGGTGGGTCCATGATAATTGATTCTAAATCAAAATCGCTTGCATCCTCAAATGCATAAGTGTTAGGTTCACATTCTTCTAAAATCGCATCGCACATGATTGGCTCTATCGTGAAAACTGAAATGTCATAGCCATCCTCGTCACAGTGGGGTGTCCATTGTTCTTCATTGATGGCTACATCCATGGTTGCTAGGATTTCTGCCCAACCATGGGGTTCAAACTCTTCGTCAGGGAATACTACAGGTGCATAAGCTGGATCCTGAAGGGTTCGTGGATGTTGTTCTGCACCTAAGGTCCTTGCTTCTAATCTTTCTTCCTCTTGTTTTGCTACTTTACACATCCATAAATGAGTGTCCTCATGCAACCAAGAAGGAACTGATTCTAATGAGTGCACGGATTCCGTCTCTACTGGTGTCTTATGGATGGTATTCCATTGTATTGGGGGTACATCTTGATGTGAATAGTCTTTAAGATTGACTTTGGTAGTCACCCCTAAATGTTGCAAGTACAAAGAATTAGTTCCCCAATCTTGTACAATTTGCAACTGACGCATGAACGGTCGTCCCAATATCATCTCATAAGCATGGTTTTTTGCAAAGTCACAAATGGCGAAAGTATGCTCAAATTCTACACCACAAGTGGTGAGAGATATGCCTTCTAGTAAGCCTAATGGTTTTTCTATGTGTCCATCAGCCATTTGTAGCTTCATCCTGGTGGGTCTTAATGCCGGCTTACCCCAACGTTTCCATAAAGCGGTGGTAGCGATGGCTACTCCGGCTCCTGAATCTAGGATGGCTTTCGTGGTGTAGCCCTGATGGGTTATCAGAAGATAAGTGTTACCTTCCTCTCCTTCGCTCATATCTCCAATCTTTTCTACGGGTATTTCTAGTACCTTATTTTGTGATCCTATTTGTGAGGGAGTAGTAGCAAGCTCAGGGAATTGATTTGCTACATGTTTCCACAATTCTGGTTTTACCTTCAGCAACTCCTCTAGAGTGAGATTACATTGTACTTTGGTATTCTTGATCACTTCCGTGTTTCTAGGGATTACTGATTCTTCATTCCTCACTATTATCGTGGGTGCTCTCATACTAATAGACTTTGCTTCCCAAGGTCCTGTGAACTGAGGTAATTCTTGTAAAGAATTAGATTCAAATCTTGTGTGTTCACTCAGTTGTTCCTCCTCTACCTCATCGTATATAGAGGGAATGTCTTGGGGAAATTATTCTTGCAAGTCGTCTATTTCTTGAATAGGAGGATGGGTTCTTTGTTCCTTTCTCCACTTCTCTTCTTGGATCTCTCTTAAAAATTCATGTGAGTACCTATGTATGGAAGACAAATTGTCTTGACTTTCTGTATTGGGTACTTGAGACAGGGATGGTGCATTCCTTTCCTGTGTCTCTGGGACAATAGGGTTCCTATGCTGATCCTTTTTCTCTTTGCTCTCTATCAAATATTCTAGCCTCTCCATTAGTCCTTGGAAATGTAATTCCGATTTTGCCATGTTATTCCAATTAAGATATCTAGAGGCTTCAAACAAAGCTTGTGCTAGTTCTACCATCTTCATGCAAAGTTTAGTTCTCTCAATTTCTAGATCAGCTCGAGGGTAGTTTTTGCTCATTTCAGCTAGCTGAGGTCCCTCTTTTAATCTGGCATGATATGCACGAAACATCATGTCTAGATTTTCTGGTATGGGTTCCGCTAAAACTGATCCTGATTTCTGAGCTGGATTCTCGTGATTTAATTCCTGTGAAGTCAATTCTTGGATTTTGGCTCTAGATTCCTTCAAACTTCCTTCCAACTCAGTTATCTTTTTACTCCATTTTCTCTTTATCCTTTCTCTAGAATCTTTCCAAGATTTTGTCTTTTTACTGCTAGATTCTGCAACTTCACTGGTTCCGGCTACTTTCTCTTGATTAAGCTGTTGGTCCTGTAAGAGCGCCTGGGCTCTTGTTATAGCTTGGATAGGCACGTATGTAGGGTTGGATCCATCTGCGTTATTTACAATACCTATCACATTAATCGGTGTCACATTCGAAGCGTTAACTGGATTTTTAGGACAATCTTTGATTATGTGCTCTTTGCCACAATCAGCACAAAAGCCTTGGATGTTATAGTACTGTGATTGTCCTGCTATCGGAGGATGTGGACAGTCCTTTATGAAATGGTCTCCTTGGCACCTAAAGCATGGTCCTCTAGGGCCCTGTGGTCTTTGTTGTCTTAATTGGGGCCGTGGATTTGGGTTTGTGTACATCACATTAGCATAGTCTGGCTCCCAACTAGGTTCCACTGGTGGACTATCATAATGATATGTTTCTACGTGTTCTGGTGACTCTGTGTAATATGCGGGTGGACTATCTACATGCGTAGAGTCAAAACTGTTTGAGTGTGGGTCACTCTCTGTGATCAAAGGTGAAGAAGGCACTAAGGCCCTACTTAGGTTCTCTTCTGCAGCAGCGTATTTGATTGAGATGACATTCGCTGGTGGGGGTGGCTGCTGAGCTAAGACAGGTTGAGTTCTCTGTTGAGCCTGGTATGGGTAGTTCTGAGGAGGCCTATAGTAATAGGGCTGAGCATTGTATTGGCCTTGATACCTACCTGGCTGCGGGTATGCTTGCGGGTAGTTCTGTCTCACGGTTTGTTTGTTGTATGGGCAGTCCTGAGCCGTATGATTCGTGTATCTTCTCTCAATTGTACAATATTGGCCACTAGGGTTGGCTTGAGGTTGTGGTGCATTGGGACACACATTTGCCATATGGTCACCACCACAGGTGTAACAACGCTTGTTCATTAGCACCCTAGGTTTACTAGAAACTCCTAGTTTCTGGGCCACTTTTTCTACAAGGTCTTCTATTGAGCTAGACAATTTTGTGGATGCTAGAGATGAACAGTCTGAGTCCTTATAGACCTTTGAGAGTTCCAACTCGTCTCCTAAGTTGTCCTCAATGTCTATACAAATTCTTACACATTGCTCTAGCGTTCTGGGTTCTTTTAGGTACACGGAGGAGCGTAGTTTAGAGCTCAACAAGCCATCTAGAAACAATGACACTTGCTTGGCTTGTGAGGGTAGCTCTTGCATTGGACATCGTTCAACATATTGTCTAAACCTACGTCCTGCCAGTCTTACAGTTTCCTGAGGGGTCTGTTTAAAGCTATGAATCAACGAAGACGTGTCATGTCTAATCCCACTTTTAGAGAATTCGGTGATGAATGACTCTAAAAAGTGATGGATGTCTCTAAATTGCCTCTGTTGCAGAGGTTGGAACCAAGTTAAAGCAGTATTCTTTAACGTTAGCCCAAATGCGTTGTATTGCGTGAACATGTCTTCAACTTGTTTGGCTCTTAGTACTTGCTTGAATTCTGCGACGTGGTCATAGGGATCTCCTGTCCCATCAAAGTAATTCTTCATTGATTTTACTAACTGTGTGGGTCTCAGTATTCTTGCGTGTTCACGTGGTCTAGGTAGAAGAAAATCATCTCTACCACCTGGTACTCCATGATCTCTTTGTCTATCCGCTCTATTAGTGTCTGTGGTTGTTCTATCTCTCCCTACGGGATGATTAAAGCTTACTTCCGGTCTCTCTTTATTTTTCTCTCTTTGATTTCCATGGGCTGAGGATGTTCCTGCCCCTTGTTGACTTGTATTCATGTTTGTTCTAGATGGAGGGAATACCAATTCACCTCTCCATGTGTATGTGTTTTTAGCGCGGTCAGGCACCACAAAGACTCTTTCTGAAGTCTCATCCAGGTATACAACCTTTCCAGGTGTATCCGGGTCCTTGAACTCGTATATAGTGATGATACCTACCTCACTAAGTAGTTCGGTCTTGTATCTCCAAAAGGCTTCATCAGTTTCTTTATTTACAAACAACTCTATGCTTCTGTTGTCTTGAGGGATCCATTCCGGGATTAGTACTCGTGTCAGTACAGATTTCCCTCTAGGTGTTCTAGGCTCTTCTAATGGTTCTTTTCCTTGAGATTTTGCTTCCGTCTCTGGTTGAATCACACCAAACTCGGTATTGTTTGGCTGCGTACTTAAGATGTACATCGTTCCTTCCTTGTCTATGTACGCGTCTCTCTCGAATTTCACCACTGGATGTTCCAATCCAATGGGTTGATCGGGGTTGTGCATTTGCACCACTTGCCTTCGCAAACCATCCTCATAGATGCGAGCACCTAATCGGTTGGTTCGGAGAAACTCTAGTTGTGTTCTATAGGGTCCTTCTGGTTTTTCTAAATAGGCTACATTCGACCCTCCTTCTTGTTTTTCTGTGCTAAATGCCATTTCTGATTCACTAGTGTTTGAGCTCTCGTAGGGGTAATTACTATTCAATTGCTGAGCCCACGATCGAGCAGTAGTTCTTACACTTGCCTCTGATGATCTAAGGCTTCGTCGGTCTGACTTACCTATATGTTTGCCCGATCTAAGGTTCATTAATTTTCTTCCTTGCACACTCAGTACACGCTCAGATCGTCAATGATTCTTTGTTATTACTGTCTTGCTTCTTTTTAAATTTCTTTAGATTCTTGTCTTAATGTATGCGTCAGGAATTCGACTTTTCGTTATAATTTTGAGTTCTCGTTCCGTCAGACTTATGTTCCTTTCTTTAGGTTTTCGTGTCACACACCTTTACTTAGCCTTGAACTTGAAAGAATTAAATATCTTGAACTTGAGGCGTTCCTATCGTCTTAATCCACAATGCTAACGTTTATCCTAAGCTAAGAATTGACTGAGGGGGTTGAGTAATCTTCCAACCTCGAGTCAGCTTTTCTGGTTGCTCTGATGCCCAAGAAGCCGCGCTTCCCAAGCTTTATGCCCTTCACTGCCTTGCCTTGGTTGCCTTCGATTGCCCTTGCTAGACCTGGAAAAATCCAATATTAGACCAATTCACAGTTGGATGATCAAGCACTTGAGTATATACACCTTTTAAGTCCCTTCCCTTTTTGCCCAACTTTTTAATGCTTGCCCCCTGGCTTTCTAGTCCCAAACTAGGTCAACCTCAAAATAGCTTGTCTAAAAATAGACGTATCCTTTAAGAAAAAAACAGTTGAGGTCACGTAGTACTCGTCAAGAGCTTTCTAATGAGCTATTAAGCTCAAAAAACGGACTTCGGATGAAAAAGTTATGACCGTTCAGGCCCTGGGGGGTAAAAACTGACAAACAAGTTTTTCTCCAAATATGAGCTAAGGGGTCTCCTATGAGTCTAATCACCCAAAAATTTCCCAAAAATAGCCCCAAAATTGGCCAAAAAATGAAACCCTAAAATTTGCGATGGGGGTGCACAATCGTGATGGTCAGAGATAATCGTGATGGTCTGGGACCGTCGCGATGGCGTGAGGGTGCACCGTCGCAATGGCGTGAAGTTGCACAATTGCGATGGCGTGAAAGTGCACAATCGCGATGGTCTGAAAGGCACCGTCGCGATGGCCTGAAAGTGCACCGTCGCGATGGCGTGAACCTGGACAATCGCGATGGTGTGAAAGTGCACAATCGCGATGGTCTGAAAGTGCACCGTCGCGATGGTCTAGATTGCCACGTGGCACCGTCGGCGCGATGGCGTGACACAATCGCGATGGTCAGAGACCGTCGCGATGGTCCGGCCAAGCCGTCGCGATGGCGTGAGCCAATCGCGATGGTGTGACACAATCGCGATGGTCAGAGACCGTCGCGATGGTCCACCAAAATGCAAATTTTGTGAATGCAGCTATGGATTCCTGTAGGCACAGGTGTGCTCTTCACGCTGGTGTGGTCGCCTTCTCCAAATTCCGAACTTTGCAGACCATCGCGATGGTCTGACACAGACAGAAATTTCTGACAGAAATTGAAGTTTTTACCTTTTTGCAGCCTTCCTGATGCACTGGAGCTCTGTACCTGCAAGAAAACTCAAGAAAACAAAAGCACATGCAAGCACAAAAGCTCTCTCTCACTCTCTCGCATGCACAAATGAGGGGAAATGAGGAGAATGGGTGGATATGGTGAATTTTCTGATTTTTTTGGAGATGAAGATGATGATGCGGTGATGAAGATGGAGTGTGGGGGAGGTGAAAAACACTAAAAACTAAGTAAAAACAACAACAAAAACTGAAATTTTTACCTTCCAACGCCACTTCTTGCTATACTGTTACCATCACACATTCGTCCTAGACTCGATCCCCGGCAACGGTGCCAAATTTGGTGTTGCTCTAGCACAATGGTGAGAACCACGTTAAGAAGCTCCACCTCCTTAATGTCAATCCGCGGAAGAGATAGGAGTGATATGAAGATCGTGAATGTGAGATGAAGTGAGAGTGAAGGTGAGAAGCATAGAAATGCACACACACATACACACACACTACGAAGAGACAAGCAAGACACAGTGGAAGGTGAGGAATCAACTCTATTACTCAAGAACACTATTACAAGCTCAAAATAACTCTAACCTCAAACAAGCTAACACTAATCAACCTCAAAAATGAGCTCTCTAGCTCTTTTTATAGTTTCTAGACTAGTTTTGACCGGTTTCACATCTAGTGACCGGCATAGTTAAAAATTAGGTCCTAGATGCTATTTGGAAGGGTAAACGGTATCTAAAAATAACGAAAATTGGTACGCGCATTCTACCTAAGCTCCTCAAGCTCGAGGACTCCTCGGCTTGCACAAAATGGAGCTATGGATTACAAAATGGGGTTTTCTATGTTACATATGTTACAATAGTGATAAAAATCACTGTTGGAGGTTTTTGGAAAGTATTTGAAAACATAATTATTTGAAAAATGATTCGACTGGCTCCCTGCTCTATCGTTACATGCTTCCGTGTTGTCTGTGCCTCTGGCTGCTTCCAACAGTCTTGCAAGAATGAAACAAGCCTAAAATTCCAAGCTCTTGGAGCTTGCTTGAGACCATACAATGCTTTGTTAAGTTTACACACATAATCAGGATAAACTTGATTCTCAAAACCAGGTGGTTGTGCCATATGTACCTCTTCTGTTATGCAACCATTCAAGAATGCATTCTTTACATCTAGTTGAAGTATCTTCCAATTCCTAGAAGAGGCAATACTAAGCAAAACCCTAATAGTAGGTATCTTTGCCACAGGAGAGAAGGTCTCCTCATAATCAATTCCATGAGTTTGTGCAAAGCCTTTTGCTACAAGCCTTGCCTTATACCTGTTAATGGAACCATCAAAATTCTTCTTGAGTTTATAGACCCATCTTGAGCCTATTATCTTCATGGATGAAGTCTTGGGCACCAAATCCCAAGTGTTGTTTTCCTCAAGTGCTTCAATCTCTTCCTTCATTGCATGCTTCCACTCTATTTTTGCTTTGGCCTCTTCAAATGATGATGGCTCCTCTTGGTTTATATCCTATGCTATGTAGATAGAATGTTTAGTTACTAATGAGGTGTCAAACCCATTCCTTTCTGGTTTTTTCTTTTCTCTCATAGATCTTCTTAGGCCATGATGTGATGATTCTGCCTCATGTCCAAGTTCCTGCAATTTTTCTTTACCTTTAGACTTCCATGCTTTGATCTTTTCCATCTGAGATTCTTCATCATCCTCTGAGGTGTCTTGTTCTTCAATCTTTGGTTGTTCTCTACCAAGCTTTGGAAAATCTTCTTCAAGATCATATGGTAAATTGACCTTCCTGCATGAATCTTCATACCATGAATTGTTCTCATAAAAAACTACATCTCTGCTTACCAAGAATCCTTTGTTGGTAGGGTTGTATAACATGTAGCCCTTTTGATTGTTGTCATATCCAATAAATACACACCTTTCTGCCTTTGGATCCATCTTGACTCTAACATGTGAAGGAACATGAGAAAAAACAATACATCCAAAAATTTTACAATGATCTAAGCTTGGTCTTCTTCCATTCCAAGCCTCATATGGAGTCATCCCATCAAGGGATTTTGAAGGCAACCTGTTAATCAAGTAAGTGGCTGTAGATACAGCCTCAGCCCATAAGTAATTAGGTAAATGCTTTTCATTTAACATAGACCTTGCAGCTTCAACAATTGTCCTATTCCTCCTTTCTGCCACTCCATTTTGTTTAAGAGTGTACCTTGTAGTTACCTCTCTTTTGATTCCTCTTTCTTGAAGAAAAGAATCAAACTCATGGGAGAAGTATTCTCCCCCTCCATCTGACCTTAGCCTTTTTAGAGATTTACCTGTTTGATTCTCCACAAGAGCCAAATATCTTTTGAAACATGAAAAAACATCATCTTTGTGTTTCATAAAGAATAGGATAGTCCATTTGCTGCAATCATCAATAAAGGAGACATAATACCTTGATCCAGATATTGAAGCTTCCTTGCTAGGTTCCCATACATCTGTATGAACCAACTCCAAGAGATCTCCATGCATATAACCTTTCTTCATGAATGGTAACCTGTGAGACTTTCCAAATTGGCATGCACTACACTTATAAATCATATGTTATTTTGACAAATTAGGGAGTCCAAGTACACTTTGGTCCCTGCAAATTCGCTTTAATGACCTTTCACCAATATGTGATAACCTTTTGTGCCATACTTCCAATTCTGTGAGTGTCTGACTACCATAATTAAAGAGAGCAATGTTTCTAGTGTCTTGTAATTCAAATGTGAACAATCTACCTGTCTTTTCACCTTTTGCAATTTTTCTGAATCCTTGACTTGGATCTTCAACAAATGCTCCTACTTTTGTGAACCTGACTTGCAACCCTTTCTCTACTATCTGCCCAACACTTATCAAATTCTTTGTAATGGTAGGGACATAGAGTACCTTACTGAGTAGGTTGATGTTTCCATTAGGTGCTTTGACATTGCCTATTTTCTCCACAAGGTGTCTTGTATCATCTCTTGTTTGTACCTCATGCTTATTCCTTGGATCTTCTAAATCTGAAAGGAGTGCCACATTTCCTGCCACATGATTTGAACAACCTGAATCTATGTAGAAAACATGCTCATCAGATTTACCTTGTGGCATAGCCATGTTCATGATCAATAATGAATCCTCTTTGTTGGAGTCTTTTGTGTAGTTATTGAAGTCTCTCCTTCCTTTGTAGCCTCCTTGATAGTTTGAATGATTGTAGTTGTTGTAGTTGCCATGATAATTGTTGAACCTTCCTCTTGAGTAGCCATAACTTCCTCTATTGTATCCTCTGCCTCTTTGATTCCTGGAATTCCTAAAGCAATTTTCAGTTGTATGATCAGTTAATCCACAAATAGAACATGGGTTGGAGTCTTGGGATCTCCCCCTACCTTGTCTACCTCCTCTTCCTCTATCTCTACCATGTCTTCCTCTACCTGCATAGTTAGCTTGATATGTACCTGCTTCATCATCCACTTTCTTTGCCTTTCCTTTGTTATCTTTGGACTTGCTTTTATTAGTGTATAAAGCTGAAGATTGATTACCTTTAGAGCTTTCTCCATTTTTTATAAGCTTTGCCTCTTGGGTAAGTAGTTATCCAATGAGTGTATTGAAATCAGGTACATGCATGTCCATGTACAAATCCATAGCTGTGGTCAATGCTTCCCACTTGTCATCTGCCTTCAAGCCATTGATGACCTGCCTTACAATTAGCTCTTCATCTATTACCTCTCCAATGCTTCCCAACTGATCTTCTATGTCCTTGAGCTTTGTGACAAAAGCAGTCACATTTTGTTTGGGAGCCTTCTTGAGAGTTGTGAAATCCAGCCATAGTTGATGCTTCCTAGCTTTGGATACTTGAAGAGAAGAAGGCTTCGAGTGCATCCCACACTTCCTAAGATATCTTACAACTTCTAATGTGAGGCAACAAAAAATATGAGATAGAGTTGAGGAGATAAGACCTTGCAAGTGCATCCTTGGAGCACCATGTGCTCAATCTTTCTTGCTCTTCTTGTGTTGGTTGACTTTTGTTCCTGAAACTTGGCATAACTTCATCTCCAGCCACATAACCATATAAACTTCTACCTTGGAGATAAGCTTCCATTCTTAATGACCAAGCTGAGTAGTTACCTCTGTCCAATTTGTCAATTGATGAAGGAAATCCATCTGCCATGTTGTCCAACCTTGCTCTGATACCACTGTGAAGAGATGGATAGGTATGTGCTTGAAGATGAAGAGGTGTTGCAAAATCCTTGATCTACACCAGCCAAATGAACTCCAGAAGTATATGGTGGGCCCTTTTAGCTTGCCAATGGATGTATTAGACACCCTATGTACCTTGGAAGATCACTCTCAAAAAGATAGATCAAAACAGATAAGTTGGAGTTAGCTCAGAGGTGAAGAACTTGCTATTTTGGTTCATACACATGTCCAGTGTTTTGCATATTTCTCTGAGCATAGCAGCAATTAGCTTAATTCCTTTTGGGGAAGTCTAGTTAACTTAAAGAGCTAACTTTCAAGAGTAATCTCATAAAAAATAATGAACCACACACTGAGACTGATGTTTAACAACTGATGACATCATCCCGATTTTCACGGGCTACTACAGTAATGAGACCAGTGAGTAGAAAAATGCACATAATTCCAGATTTAAGAATCCAATGATTATGAAAATTTGTATGATTATACTAGACAATAAGCTGAATCCAACAATCTTTAAATCATTGAATTTGGATAAGTAACCACTGAGAAATGGCTCTGACAAGATAAGTAAAAAATTTAGTGTGCCTTGTAATCACACCTTGATATGGCATAAAGCTCAGCTCTTGGAGGTCTTCACATAGGTCTCTCTAACCACGACTAAAACTGCCATCTATTTATAGTTGAGTTTGGGAGGCTAACTTCCCTCAATCAGTCTCCAATCAATTTGTGATTGATTTGATTCTCTATCTACCAAAAATCACGAATTCGTGGCTCCTCTTTCCCTTTTTGATCAAGTGGACTCAACTACTTAAGATTCTTTCACTTTTACATTAAGTAAACTCTTCAAAAGTTACAAGAGGTAGTTCACAAGTGAACTTTACATTGACTTCATTTTAAAGCTTCTTCTATGACTTTGTGGGACTCAAGCCAATACTTAGGCTTATCATAGACTTGCTCCAACAATCATCCATAGTAAACATGTTCTAGAAAGATGCTCCATATCTTGTAGGAGTCCGAATCAATTGAATCCTATTGTTGATAGTCTGTATCTCTTTTGTTGTAAGTAGCCAAGGAGCAGGTACATAAGTCGTTTCCGGTCGATGTCTATCAAAAACTCGCCATAACTTTGGTTTTGAGTTTTGATGTTTTAAATAATTCCTTGATGCTATGGTATCTTTTAATCCAAGAAGATGCTGCCATAATGAATAACCAATATTCTTGAATATATGCATAGGATCAACAAGATGACATACTTTTAACTCTTTCCAATACTCCAAAGAATATCATATTGATATCTTCTCAGTGAGTGCCAATTTACCTCTCTTCACATACTCATTATCTTCATCATCACTGAAGATTTTTGATTCTGGATCTATCAGAGATCCATCTGTCCAATTTTTATACCAATCCATAGGCATCATAGTTTTTGGACACTGACCTATTTCAAGATTTCCATTAAAATGTATCGCTTATCTTTTAGATCTTAATGGATGATCATCAGGCAAGAATCATCGATGTCGAAGATAAATAATTTTGTTGAGATTCTTACTATAGATTGATCTCAACCAATCACCACAATATGGACAAGCTTTATAACCATTAGTAGATATTCTTGCATCATGAAAATGATAAAAATATAATTAGATTAACTCACATTTATTTGTATGCATACTGAATAAAAAAATTACATCAATACCTAAACAAACACCATATCTTGGAAAATCGTGAATAGTCCAAGCCACAATACCACGAACCATAATATATCTTTCATTGATGCGTTTCGATACATCAATGACATTAATACCTCTCCATAACTCTTGGAGATCGTCAATGCGAGGAGCAAGATATATATTCATATCTTTAACTTGTCTTTTTCCCAGGATTAAAAGTGAAAGCATTAAATGTTCCTTTTTAATGCTAAGATATGGCGAAAGATTGTAGTTTATGAGTACCACTGGCCATGTTGACCATTTACTAGATTTCATGGAGAATGGATTAACCCCATCTAATGCAACTCCTAACTTGAGATTCTGTGGATTTTGTGCAAGTTCAGGCCATCTAGAATCAATATGTTGAAAAGCAACACTATCATGAGGAATTCTAAATATTCCATCAGTACTTTTATGATCATGTCCCCATGTCAAAAGCTTTGAGAATTTGCGGCTTTGAAACATATTTCTAATCCGTGGAGCCAATGGAAAATGTATCAATACCTTTTTTGGGATTTTACCTTCTTCATCCTTATATCAAGGAGATTGACATTTTGAACATGTCAAAGAGTCTGCATATTCACCTCTATATAAAACACAATCATTAGGACATGCATGTATACATTGATAATCTATACCAAGTGTAGAGCAGGTGAGCTTACTAGCATTTGATCGACTTTATTTGAGGAGAAGCTTCTGGGAAGTGTTAAAACATGAGCAACTTGAAGCAAAGTCTTTGGGAGGAAGTGGATGCAAGACAATCAACTTTGGTGACTCTTAATCGTGCAGGTATGTAGCAGAAAACACACTCTATTGGCAAGTTGTAGCCCTTTGTTCAACCCTTCACCCATTTGCTATACTCATACCCACCTTCTGCAAGCAACTTGAGCAACCACCCTCTACCTAGGCGACCCTCTACCTAGGCCACCCTCTACCTAGGCCACCCTCTACCTAGGCGACCCTCTACCTAGGCCACCCTCTACCTAGGCCACCCTCTACCTAGGCCACCCTCTACCTAGGCGACCCTCTACCTAGGCCACCCTCCACCTAGGCCACCCTCTACCTAGTCCACCCTCTACCTAGGTGAGCCTCTACCTTTCCTCCTCATGGGGCGACCCTAGCCCAAGGCGACCACCTTTTCTCCTCATGGGGCGACCCTAGCCCAAGGCGACCACCTTTTCTCCTCATGGGCGACGCTAGCCCAAGGCGACCAACCATGTTAGACCTTAACCTTACAAAGTTGTGGCAAAAAATGTATTCTATAGGTGGGCTCTAGCCATTGCTCACCCCTTCGCCCATATGAACCCCTTTGAAAGAACTCCAATCTTTATTCGTCAAGTCACCACTTTGTTTTCAAATTAACCAAAAGTATTGAAGATTGAGCGCTTCATGTATATACTTGTTGCAAATATATATACTTGCAAGTGGGCGTGGGCAACGCCTTCATTCTTGGGAAATCTACTTATATCTATGGGAAGTGGGCGACGCCCATGTGGTACGAATCGGCTTGGTACAAGGAGCACTCACTAGTATTGCAAACTTGGGCGACGCCTTCTTAGGCTACAAATATGCAAAATGGGCGAGCCTCCTCCTCCTTGAAAGCCACTATGGGCGACCCTCGTCCTTGAAAGCCACATGGGCGACCCTCCTCCTTGAAGGCCAATTTGGGCGACAGTCCTCCAAACCCCCACTTTGGGCGATTCACTCCTCCTAGTCTCCTCCTAATTGCCTTGGGCGACTCACTCCTCCTATCGGACACATGCACTCGCCTAAGGGCTACCCCACCTCTCCCCCTTTTTGTGCTAATTGGGCGATCAACCATGGTGACTTACCACAAGGCAAGGTGACCAACCACCATGTGGTCTTATGGAAAACAGGGCGACCACCTATTTTTCCCAAAACCTCTCCAAAGGCGATCACTCGCCTTCTATCATTGGGCGACTACGTGATGACATCCTTGGAGGGCGACTATCGACTTAGTATGGGCTCCACCATGAGCTACTTGGGCAGCAAATGACGGGCGGAGCATATTTTGTCAGTAATGTGTCAGAATGGAAAATAATGCAGGGAATATTGCCGCTAAGCTTTGGCGGTGTCAGAAGCTAAAATTGGGGGCCTCATTGAAGTTGGCTACCAGATCCAAAATTAGTCCTCTCCTCCACCTCTGGACCACCACTTTGGCGCGTGCGGCACTTAAGGATGGAATTTGGCAAGGCCACCCTTGGCCACTCTGGGTCTATATAAACAGATGTTTGGCACTCATTTTGGCATTCATTGGGAGAGTAATTTGAATCTGATTTGAGTACTCTGAATCGTGTGGACTACTGCGTATCATCACTACCATCACTTGTTGATGCTAGTTGAGGCTATTTTTTTGGTCTACTCTCTGCACTCTGTTGCTACAAGCACACTGTTGGAGGTCACTCTGTGATGATTATATAGAGTGTGAGCCTCCAGTGAAGTTGGTGATTAGCATTACAGGGTGATTGAGTGGCTTGGATCTAGTCATTGGCATGCATCGGTGAATTTCTTCAGGATCAAGTCATCTTCTTTGTTGTATTCACTTTGTTGGTCTCACTCTTGTATTGTTGCTAGTTAGTTTTGGAATGGCATGCTAGCCCACTGTTACATCCTTTTGTAGTATTTTAGCTCTCTGTAATCATTTTCAAAGTTACGAAGTGATTTCCTCTCTCAAGAGCACTTGTCATTGATCCTTTCTCTATAACTGTACATTTTCACCTCTATTGGTTTCTCTGTTATCAGTGAAAGTACCTGCACACAAGAATGTCACAGGGTATACTTCCCTAAGGAGAACCCCCCTTGAGTAGACGGAGTACTGGAAATGTATACAATTTGATATTGTTGAAAGTGGATACCCCAGTACCTCCTCTACAGTTTGGCACGCAGGGTGGGACCCTTGCATTTTTGTGTGAGGTATCTAGTGTGCACTATATAGTTGTCATTGCATTAATTTCTTGATTTTTTGCATTCTGTGAGTGGGTACATGACCCACACTCGAGTAGACAGAGAGCCCCTTCGTGTACAAAAGAGCCTCAAGAAGTCAGCTCTACCTTCGGCTAGTACCCCTCTACCCTTAAATTTTTCCATCGATTTGGCTTCAACCCCGCTTTCAAAAGAGAAGGTGAGGAGGACGTTAGATTTTTCCTCTGATACTTCAGAAGAAGCACCAGTGCCAATGGAGGAACTTTCTCATTTACTCTCTAGGTTGAACATCAAGTTCCCTACATTTAAGGGATTGGCTTATGAGGATGCGGATGACCACGTGAGGAGATTCGTCTCATTATGCCGTGGACGAGGATTGCAGAACCGAGAGGATGCAATGTTGGTACTCTTCCCATCTACATTGGAAGGCCTTGCAAACAAATGGTATAGTCAATATGCAGATGGACACTTCACTACGTGGGAGGCACTGAAAATGGCATTCTCATAGACATTCCGACCAAGCAACTCCTCGGAAAGAGCTCTAGATCAGCTAGAGAACCTAAAATTGAGATCAGGTGAATCCTTTCATGAACTTCACACTAGAACAAAAGCACTTGTTTCACGTCTGCCACATGCTCCAGGTGATTTCTTGGTAAAAAAATGGATAGAGAAAGCTCTGCCCAAGTCATCTCAGCAGAAGCTTCGTGAATCTCTTAGATTGGATGCAACACTTGATGATTTTGTTGCAATTGCATCGCGCATTGAGGAGGCTAGACTACATTTTGAAGGGGAGGCCCAACCAAATTATGCATCAGACTTGGATCCTATCGGGCAACTCAGGAAGGAGTTGGAAGCCTTAAGAATGCAGCAAAGTCGCCAAGAAGAGAAGGTCGTGCCGCCGCCCCCACCCCACACTGTTGATGAAGTAGCTCAACTTCGTCGTGAGCTCGAAGATTTGCGAACCACACAGGACATACGAAGACAGGTTTGGTGTACAATATGTAGCAATAGTGGACATTCCAATGTTAATTGTCCTAACAAGGTTAGTTGTCAATTCTGTGGCAAAGATGGTCATGAAGCTAGAGATTGCTACTACCTCAAGGGAGCACAACAACGAGGTAACCATCAAGCTTTGGATTCATATTATGCTAGTACTTCGAATGCACCTAACAGAGAAGAGACCCGTCCTACTCGGCCTAGATATAATAGGCCACTCATGTGTTATCGTTGTGGTGAGTATGGCCATATGCAGAACAAGTGCTCCCTACCAGAAGGTGCACCTCCCTGTCAGCATTGTCCAGATGCTAAGGATCACTACACCAGAGATTGCCCAAGGAGCCGCCCTCCTCCAATTCACATGATTGCAGTCTCCCCACAAGTAGAAGGTATGACCACTCAGTCTTATGCTGTTTCATCTTCGTCAATGCCAATGATGACTAGAGCCAGGCAAGCGGCAGTAGCCTATAGGGAGGAACAACAAGGACTCAAAGATAGAAATGAGGAAAAGAAGGCGGGATGGACGGACCAAGCAGACATTGAAGGAGCTTATGAGAGGGTGACTACTTTGCTAAAAGATCAACCAACAAGTCCTCAGGAAGAAACACAAGAGGTGAACATTGAGGAAATCCTGAGAGGTATTCATCATAAAATTAGTCTGTACCAACTCATAAAGATGGATTCAAAAGTAAGAAGTGATTTGTTAAAAATTATACACTCTGCATGCTTGAGCCCACCTCCTAGCATAGATGGTTTTATGGTTGACTTTCCTCCTGCACCCCTGGCTGATTATCAGAGCTCAAGATTATCTGTTTTTATAAAGGATGAAGCTCTCACAGGTGTTATCATAGATGGAGGTTCCGGCATCAATTTGATGCCAGATTTCACCATGAAGAAACTAAAATTGAATCCCACGAAGGCAGCACCCTTCACAGTTACATTAGCAGATCAACGTCGGGTTGCACCACTTGGCATTGTTGAAAAAGTACTTATGATAGTGCAGGGTTGTCACTTTGTTCTAGACTTTGTTGTTATTTCCCTACCACAGGAGACCTCATATCCTCTACTCTTGGGAAGGCCTTGGTTAAGGCAAGCAAAGGCCCTACAGGATTGGGGAAAGAACAAGTTATGGATTTCCACATGTACTAACAATCAATTACAGATACATTTGGAAGAAGGATCAGACATCAACAAGGCTACTGGGTATACAATGGACACTCAGGTAATGCCTTCTGAAGATGATACCCTATTAAACTGGATGATGGGGAGTACAGAATGCTGCACAGTGGAGATATGTGAAGTAAATGAGGATTTTATAGAAGCAGCACAAGGAGGCCAGAAAGAGGAAAAAATTGATGTTTTTCACTTGAACAGTATGGAAAAGAGTAAGATATGTGATCACAAGAAATTAGAGGAAGCAGCAAAAATTGGGCGACAGGAGGCCCAAAGTGGTGGCCCAAGTGGGCGACAGGAGGCCCAAGGTGGTGGCCCAAGTGGGCGACAGGAGGCCCAAAGTGGTGGCCCAAGTGGGCGACAGGAGGCCCAAAGTGGTGGCCCAAGTGGGCGACAGGAGGCCCAAGGTGGTGGCCCAAGTGGGCGACAGGAGGCCCAAGGTGGTGGCCCAAGTGGGCGACAGGAGGCCCAAGGTGGTGGCCCAAGTGGGCGACAGGAGGCCCAAGGTGGTGGCCCAAGTGGGCGGCAGGAGGCCAAAGTTGTGCACTTAGCCAAAAGTGGCCAAAATGAGCCAATCCTCCCTCTGGAACTCACTACTTCTCTGAAGCAAGGTAGTCGAGCTTATCTTTTGCAGGCGCCTCCCGAAGGACCGAAACCACTTATTGGGCGAGTAGACCCAGATAGTCAAAATTTGATAATAGGCGCCACTACAATGATATGTAAGGAGAAGACAGGTAAACATGAAAAATTGGATGATTTTATGCTTACAGGAGCAGAAAATGACAAAGTTGTACCTGCATCTGAGGAGGCTAATTTTGACCTTCAAGAACTACCATTTTCAAATATACCTTTAGGATGGATCAAGGAACAGATTGTGGATCATAAATTGAACTCCGCTCCTGCATACAGTGGGGATGAATTTTCAAGTGAGTCTAATTCTGAAACGTTTGTTCAAGAAGTAAATCTTGGAGACGAAGAGAACCCTCAAATAGTTCACTTGGCCTCTTGGTTGTGGCATTATCCCTCTTTACTACAGAAGGTGACTTCTCTACTTTTTTCATATAAAAATGTCTTTGCATGGTCCTACAAGGATCTAACAGGGATACCAGAGGAGCTTGGATTACATCGAATACCTTTAGTTGAAGGAGCTTCACCTGCAAGAAGCAGGCCTTATCGTCTCAATCCAAAGTATGCAGAGGCAGTAAAACTAGAAATAACGAAACTGGAAGAGGCAGGTATTATTGTTCCAGTAGAACATTCAAAGTGGCTTTCTTCCATGGTCATTGTACCAAAGAAAAATAATGGCAAAATAAGAGTATGCGTTGATTTTCGTGCTTTAAATAAGGTGACTATTCAAGATGGCTTCCCTCAACCATTCACAGAGCAGGTGCTTGAAGAAGTAGCTGGACACACTCTATATAGTTTTCTTGATGGTTTCAGTGGCTACAACCAGATAGTGATTCATCCTGAAGATAGAGACAAAACGGCCTTTGTTACTCCATGGGGCACTTATGTTTATACCCGCATGGCTTTTGGCTTGAAAAATGCACCGGCTTCCTTTAATAGGACAATGTATCTGATACTTGGGAAATGGTTAACCACCTTTTCTGCGCATTTTTATGGATGATTTTTCAGTATTTTCAGGCACGGATAAGAGAGCAATAGTTCAAGATTTCCATGATCACTTGAAAAATCTGAGAGAAATCTTTGAGCAGTGTCTCAAAACAGGTTTGAAGTTAAATCCTGCTAAATGTCATTTTTTGGTCACTAAAGGAACTCTCCTTGGTCATATAGTATCGGCCGAAGGGATAACTGTTGATCCGGCAAAGATCACTGCCATCCTCTCCATGCCGATTCCACGAACCCCAAAGGAAGTACAAAGTTTTTTGGGCCATGCAGGATACCATAGACGATTTATCAGAATGTATTCAGAAATAGCTAAGCCCTTGTCCAGGCTTACAAGTAAGAAGGTTCCTTTCTCATGGAGCCTTGAAGCTGAGAAAGCATTTTGCGAACTAAAATTGAGGTTATGTACTGCTCCACTTTTAACTGTTCCTAATTGGTCATTAGAGTTCCATGTGCATACAGATGCCAGCCTTCATGCAGTTGGAGCAGTCTTGGCTCAACCATCATCACATAAGGTAGACCAACCTATCGCCTATGCTAGCAGATTGCTTACCAAAGCAGAAAGGAACTACAGCACTACTGAAAGGGAAGGTTTGGCTATCGTATTCGCTCTTCAAAAATTTCGGCATTACCTCCTAGGTATGCATTTTATTGTCATATCTGATCATCAGCCTTTGAAGTACTTGATTAACAAGCCAAGAGTAGCTGGAAGGATTTGGCGATGGTTATTGCTATTTCAGGAATTCGATTTTGATATTCATATTAAGCCAGGGAAAGAGCACTATATGGCGGATCAGGTATCAAGGACTGCTCTGAGTGAAAAGGCAACAGGTATTAATGATGAACTGGTGGATAGTACTCTTTTTCTGGTTGCAATGCAAACCGATTGGTATGATGGAATTCTTCAGTTCCTCTCAGTTGGAAAATTCCCCAACCATCTAACACCATTAGAAAAGAGGAAATTACTCCTTAAGTCCAAATCTTACTCACTCATAGATGGAAATTTATATAAATATTGTCATGACGGTATCTTGAGAAAGTGTGTTTTTCCAGAAGAAGTAAACTTTTTGCTTGAAGCAGCACACAACGAAGGGCATATGAAGGGAGAGGATTTGGCTCACAAAATTATCCACAAGGGACTATGGTGGCCTCAGATATACAAAGATGCAATCAAATTTGCTAAGGAGTGTGACATCTGCCAGAGATGTGCTCCTAGGCCAACCAAATCGAATTTTCAACCATTAGTCGTCTCCACAGGATGGCTACCTTTTGAACGTTGGGGTCTTGATTTTATTGGTCCGATCAGTCCAATTGGTCAACCTGGGGGTAAGAAATATATTATGATGGCCACATGTTATGCAACTAAGTGGATAGAAGCTAAAGCCACTACAGATTGCACGGCCTTGACAGTGGCTAAGTTTTTGTTTAAACGTATTTTCTCAAGATTCGGTTGCCCACTTGAAATTACTAGTGATAGGGGCACTCACTTTGTAAATCAGTTGCTCCAATTCGTCTTTGACAGGTATAAAATCTTTCACAAAAAGTCATGTGCTTACTATCCAAGGGCTAATGGCCAAGCGGAAAGCTCTAACAAAATTTTGATTGGGCTCTTACGCAAATTATCCTTTGATCATCAAAGTTCTTGGCCACAAGCATTAATCGGTGCAATTTGGGCTTTCCGAACTACTAGAAGGGGAACCACTGGCGAGAGTCCATTCCGCTTAGTCTATGGTAAAGAGGCATTGGCACCTTTCGAATTTATTATCAAGAAGGAAATGGGAGCCAGAACCATGGGTAGTGAACCTCCAATCAGAAGACTTGTGGCATTGGAAGAATATAGGGAAGCAGCAATGAAGAAACTACAGGTAAAGCAAGAGGAACGCAAACGGCTGCATGACAGGTATTTAAGGACTAATGAGGTACAGGAAGGATCTTTGGTCTTGGTGCATCAGATTCCGCCAGTATCCACCAAACTGGCACCTAAATGGATAGGGCCCTACAAGGTGATAAAGGTATTACCACAAGGAGCAGTTGATTTAGAGGACTTGCAGGGTGAAAGGATGCCCCTGGTCAACATTTCCAGGGTGAAAAGCTATTTGAATTGATGCAAGCAGATGGATTTCACTCACTCTACATACCATAGTTCTTTTTATTTTTTTATGCAGTTCATTTTGTTTGATGGAATAAACAAATAAATGAGTTGTTGCACCGGGACGGTGCAAAGTCTTGATGTGGGGGTCTGTAGAGCAGGTGAGCTTACTAGCATTTGATTGACTTTATTTGAGGAGAAGCTTAGCATTTGATCGACTTTATTTGAGGAGAAGCTTCTGGGAAGTGTTAAAACATGAGCAACTTGAAGCAAAGTCTTTGGGAGGAAGTGGATGCAAGACAATCAACTTTGGTGACTCTTAATCGTGCAGGTATGTAGCAGAAAACACACTCTATTGGCAAGCTGTAGCCCTTTGTTCAACCCTTCACCCATTTGCTATACTCATACCCACCTTCTGCAAGCAACTTGAGCAACCACCCTCTACCTAGGCGACCCTCTACCTAGGCCACCCTCTACCTAGGCCACCCTCTACCTAGGCGACCCTCTACCTAGGCCACCCTCTACCTAGGCCACCCTCTACCTAGGCCACCCTCTACCTAGGCGACCCTCTACCTAGGCCACCCTCCACCTAGGCCACCCTCTACCTAGTCCACCCTCTACCTAGGTGAGCCTCTACCTTTCCTCCTCATGGGGCGACCCTAGCCCAAGGCGACCACCTTTTCTCCTCATGGGGCGACCCTAGCCCAAGGCGACCACCTTTTCTCCTCATGGGCGATGCTAGCCCAAGGCGACCAACCATGTTAGACCTTAACCTTACAAAGTTGTGGCAAAAAATGTATTCTATAGGTGGGCTCTAGCCATTGCTCACCCCTTCGCCCATATGAACCCCTTTGAAAGAACTCCAATCTTTATTCGTCAAGTCACCACTTTGTTTTCAAATTAACCAAAAGTATTGAAGATTGAGCGCTTCATGTATATACTTGTTGCAAATATATATACTTGCAAGTGGGCGTGGGCAACGCCTTCATTCTTGGGAAATCTACTTATATCTATGGGAAGTGGGCGACGCCCATGTGGTACGAATCGGCTTGGTACAAGGAGCACTCACTAGTATTGCAAACTTGGGTGACGCCTTCTTAAGCTACAAATATGCAAAATGGGCGAGCCTCCTCCTCCTTGAAAGCCACTATGGGCGACCCTCGTCCTTGAAAGCCACATGGGCGACCCTCCTCCTTGAAGGCCAATTTGGGCGACAGTCCTCCAAACCCCCACTTTGGGCGATTCACTCCTCCTAGTCTCCTCCTAATTGCCTTGGGCGACTCACTCCTCCTATCGGACACATGCACTCGCCTAAGGGCTACCCCACCTCTCCCCCTTTTTGTGCTAATTGGGCGATCAACCATGGTGACTTACCACAAGGCAAGGTGACCAACCACCATGTGGTCTTATGGAAAACAGGGCGACCACCTATTTTTCCCAAAACCTCTCCAAAGGCGATCACTCGCCTTCTATCATTGGGCGACTACGTGATGACATCCTTGGAGGGCGACTATCGACTTAGTATGGGCTCCACCATGAGCTACTTGGGCAGCAAATGACGGGCGGAGCATATTTTGTCAGTAATGTGTCAGAATGGAAAATAATGCAGGGAATATTGCCGCTAAGCTTTGGCGGTGTCAGAAGCTAAAATTGGGGGCCTCATTGAAGTTGGCTACCAGATCCAAAATTAGTCCTCTCCTCCACCTCTGGACCACCACTTTGGCGCGTGCGGCACTTAAGGATGGAATTTGGCAAGGCCACCCTTGGCCACTCTGGGTCTATATAAACAGATGTTTGGCACTCATTTTGGCATTCATTGGGAGAGTAATTTGAATCTGATTTGAGTACTCTGAATCGTGTGGACTACTGCGTATCATCACTACCATCACTTGTTGATGCTAGTTGAGGCTATTTTTTTGGTCTACTCTCTGCACTCTGTTGCTACAAGCACACTGTTGGAGGTCACTCTGTGATGATTATATAGAGTGTGAGCCTCCAGTGAAGTTGGTGATTAGCATTACAGGGTGATTGAGTGGCTTGGATCTAGTCATTGGCATGCATCGGTGAATTTCTTCAGGATCAAGTCATCTTCTTTGTTGTATTCACTTTGTTGGTCTCACTCTTGTATTGTTGCTAGTTAGTTTTGGAATGGCATGCTAGCCCACTGTTACATCCTTTTGTAGTATTTTAGCTCTCTGTAATCATTTTCAAAGTTACGAAGTGATTTCCTCTCTCAAGAGCACTTGTCATTGATCCTTTCTCTATAACTGTACATTTTCACTTCTATTGGTTTCTCTGTTATCAGTGAAAGTACCTGCACACAAGAATGTCACAGGGTATACTTCCCTAAGGAGAACCCCCCTTGAGTAGACGGAGTACTGGAAATGTATACAATTTGATATTGTTGAAAGTGGATACCCCAGTACCTCCTCTACACCAAGATTGTAGATTATCTTCTTCATTTCATCATGTGAGGTAGGAAGTGTCAGGGGAGCACTAGATTGTGCTCTCCGACTACAATAGACAAGATTTCGAAAATACACTTATGATTACAAGAACACCCACATAGGGAAATGAACACAAGAAGACGTAGCTGATACAAGACGTCCCACAACCTGCACTACAAGAAAAAGGGGGGCATAGCGACGCCCCCGAATCGGAAAAAAAACGGGATTCGTCGCTTATGCGACGCATAAGCGACGGTACAAATTTTGATTTTTTTTTTGCCCGACCCCCATCGCCTAAGCGATGCTAGAGTCGCTTATGCGATGCTATTTAAAAAGAGTCGCTAGAATCGTCGCTGCGTAGCGACGAACTTAACGACATTGGCAAACTGCAGAGCGTCGCATATGCGATGCTCTGGAATGTAAAAAAAAAATTTGATTTCTCCCGGCACATTTGTGCCGGGACTTGGACGCGAGCAAGAAGAGAGAGACCGAGAGAGAGAGAGAGAGAGAGAGAGAGAGAGAGAGAGAGAGAGAGAGAGAGAGAGAGAGAGAGAGAGAGAGAGAGAGAGAGAGAGAGAGAGAGAGAGAGAGAGAGAGGGAGAGGGAGAGAGAGAGAACGAGACCATTGGCAGGTATGCACACACACACACACTTACACACACATACATATGTACACACACATATACACACATAGACACACACACATACACATAGACACACACACATACACACAAATACACACACATATACACACATACACAATGCATAATGCATACA
This sequence comes from Ceratopteris richardii, assembly GCA_020310875.1. Lineage (NCBI taxonomy): Eukaryota > Viridiplantae > Streptophyta > Polypodiopsida > Polypodiales > Pteridaceae > Ceratopteris > Ceratopteris richardii. The sequence continues at coordinate 816,073 of MU260069.1, forward strand.
CATACACACATGCACACATAATGCATACACATGCACACACATATACATGCATAATGCACATGCATACATACACATACATAATGCATACACACACATATGCATACATCATGCATACACACACATACACACATATGCATACATACACACATATGCATACATCATGCATACACACACATACACACATATGCATACATACACACATAGACGCGCACACACATATACGCACATACACACACACATACACACACATACACACATAGACACATACACACATAATGATGCATTCACCCACATACACATGCATACACACATAGACACACATATACACACACACATCCAAACATACACACTCATAGACACACATAATGATGCATTCACACACATACACATGCATACACACATAGACACACATATACACTTACACATCCAAACATACACACTCATAGACACACATTCATACACACACACATCCAAACATACACACTCATAGACACACACACATACACATAGACGCCCACACACATACACACACATAGACGTGCACAGACATACACACACATAGACACACACATATACACACACAAACACATACACACATAATGATGCATTCACACACATACACATGAATACACACATAGACACACATATACACACACATACACACATACACACACATATATGCATACACACACACATAGAGAGACATACACACACATACACATACATGCATACATATGCATACATACACATACATAATGCATACACACACATATGCATACACACACATACACAAACCTATGCATACATACATGCATACACACACATAGACACATACACACATAGACACATACACACACATAGACACATACACACACATAGACACATACACACACATAAACACATGCACACTCATAGACGTGTAGCGACACATACACACACATATACACACACACATACACACACATATACACAAACACATACACACATAGACACATACACACAGACACATACACACATACACACATAATGATGCATACACACACATACACATGCATACACATACATATGCATACATACATGCATACACATACACACACATAGATACATACATACACATAAACACATACACACTCATAGACACACACACATACACATAGACACACACACATACACACACACATACACACATAGACACATACACGTAATGATGCATACACACATACACATGCATACACACATAGACACACATATACACTTACACATCCAAACATACACACTCATAGACACACACACACATACACATAGACACGCACACACATACACACACATAGACGCACACACACATACACACACATAGACACACACATATATGCATTCACACACATACACATGCATACACACATAGACACACATATACACATACACACATACACACACATAGATACATACATATACATAAACACATACACACTCATATACACACACACATACACATAGACAACACACACATATACATACACACATACACACATAGACACATACACACATAATGATGCATACACACACATACACATGCATACACACACATATGCATACATACATGCATACACATACACACACATAGATACATACATACACATAAACACATACACACTCATAGACACACACACATACACATAGACACACACACACACACATATACACACACACAAACACACATAGACACTTACACACATAATGATGCATACACACACATACACATGCATACACACATACAAACACATATACGCACACACATACACACATAGACACATACACACGTAATGATGCATACACACATACACATGCATACATAGACACACATAATGATGCATACACACACATACATATGCATACACACACATATGCATACATACATGCATATACATACACACATAGACACATACACACACAGATACATACATATACATAAACACATACACACTCATAGACACACACACATACACATAGACAACACACACATATACATACACACATACACACATAGACACATACACACATAATGATGCATATACACACATACACATGCATACACACATATATGCATACATACATGCATACACATACACACATAGACACATACACACACATAGATACATACATACACATAAACACATACACACTCATAGACACACACACATACACATAGACACACACACACATATACACACACACATATACACACACACAAACACACATAGACACTTACACACATAATGATGCATACACACATATACACATGCATACACACATACAAACACATATACACACACACATACACACATAGACACATATACACGTAATGATGCATACACACATACACATGCATACATAGACACACATAATGATGCATACACACACATACATATGCATACACACACATATGCATACATACATGCATACACATACACACATAGACACATACACATACATAGATACATACATATACATAAACACATACACACTCATAGACACACACACAAACACATAGACAACACACACATATACATACACACATACACACATAGACACATACACACATAATGATGCATATACACACATACACATGCATACACACATATATGCATACATACATGCATACACATACACACATAGACACATACACACACATAGATACATACATACACATAAACACATACACACTCATAGACACACACACATACACATAGACACACACACACACACACACAAACACACATAGACACTTACACACATAATGATGCATACACACACATACACATGCATACACACATACAAACACATATACACACACACATACACACATAGACACATACACACGTAATGATGCATACACACATACACATGCATACATAGACACACATAATGATGCATACACACACATACATATGCATACACACACATATGCATACATACATTATGCATACATACATGTTAGTGCAGACCAATCACCAATTGAAGTTTGGAAGACAAAAGATGAAGATAAGATCAATTCTTGAAGCTTAGAAGATGGTTACATTCACAGGTTGAAAGAAATGTATACATATGTACATTAGTTAAGACATAGGTTACTTATACTTATGTTTTGTCATAAGTCTGTACACATTTGCCTATAAATACTATGAAAAATGTCGGGATATAGAGAGAAGACAAGGAGAGACTATGTATGAGCATAGGAATAGAGAAAATGAGAAGTTGTAAGTGTCATTAGACACATGAGAAGTTAGTTGAAGTCTCTCTCTCATTCAGTTGTAGTCTTCTTCAGAAATGACAGAATTTTTGCGCCCGAAGTTTCTGTGTTTTCTCCTCGTGTAGTAAATCTTTTGTGAATTCCTTTTGGAGATGTCTAAGTCCATAGTTAATCAATCTATGGCTAGAGTTTGAGAATCTAATTGTGATCAGGCTAAGAGAATTGTGTGTAGGAACATTCGCATGTAAAGAATGTTCACATTCTCCTGAAACAGGCACAGATTTCGAGTTCAGAGAAATGGACAGTGCTCAGTGCACAGTGTAAAGTTTTACACATATGATAGCTCAAAATCTAAGTTGAGAGATAAGCTATCTACATCTAAAAGCATTTGACCAAATGGGTTCGACATTGGGAGAAGTATAGCTAAGAAGTTACAAGTGTCAAAGTCGCTACTGCAGAGAAGCAGTGTTACACATAGGTAAAGTGTTTGAGTCATTTCTCAAAGTATACTCAATCATTTGAGGAGATTTAAGTTGGAGAAGGTGCGCAACCTTAAGGCGACACATTCTACAAAGTTTTATCAAAAAATTTACACAAATGGTTAGTTAATCAGAGATTAATCTGCAGCAGACTTTTCTGAGAAATTGAGTTTTTCCAGAATAGTTAATTTCTTGATAATTTAGTGATTGTTCTCTAAAATTAAGAGAAGTCTAGACTTATTCTTGATATAGAGGTGCTCTAATTTCAAGAATAGGTTGTTCTTTTGGAGATTAACACTCTCCATCAGTGGTATCAGAGCAGGAAGCATCAGAATTGAAGAAAAGGAGGAACCCGACTGCTGCAGCTACAAAGAATTTGACATCTGAAGATTCAAAGGGTGAAAGCTTGCAAGGAAAGCTTGAGAAGGAGATCATACGACATCAAGGAAGCCAAAAGGAGTATCAATTATAAAGGTTGAAGAATTCAATATACAGGTGAAGGAAGGATGGGAGATTCTCTTCAAATAGAGAAGTTGGATAGAGAAAACTATCCTGCATGGTCAATGAGGATGGAAGCTCATCTAATGAGCAAAGATTTGATAGCTTACATTACAGGAGAAGAAGAAAAGCCACAATTCAGAGATCCTAGTGTTCCAACTAGGGAAGATTTATCAGATTTGAAGAATTGGATGAGGAAAGATGCTCAAGCTAGGAGTATCATTTATATGGCAGTCAATGATTACTTGCTACCTCACATTAGAGGTCTTGAAAGTGCAAGTGATATATGGAATGCTTTGGAAGAGCATTTCCAAAACACCACAAAGTCAAGGAAGGCATCTTTATGGGCAGAATTTACAACTTTCAAGAAGAAGGCCTCTCAATCAATTTCAGATTATGTAACAAGGATGAAAGACATTGCAGATGCATTAGGAGCTATTGATGAAGATATTGAGGAGGATAAATTGGTAAGGAAAATCCTTACAGGTTTGAGAGGTGATGACAAATGGAAGCCATTCATTTTGTCTACAGAATTATCACTTGATCATTTCACTCCTGATTTAAATCAGTTGCTAGGTCATATGCTAACATTTGAGCAGGATGTTAAAGGAGATGGTGACAAAAGTACAGGTCATGCAATGTACTCAAAGGACAAGAAGAAAGCTAACAAAGGAAAGCAACAATTAGGTGAAGATGAAGGCACACCTAGTCAAGCCAACTTCCTAAGAGGAAGAGGAGGTGGCAAAGGTAGAGGAAGAGGCAGGAACAACAAAGATGGAGCCAAAGCATGCTGGATTTGTGGTAAGACAAATCATTTAGCTAATGATTGTTGGCATAATAATCAAAGTAATGGAGGATACAATCAGAACTATAATTCAAGAGGAAGAGGTGGCAGAAATCAAAGAGGTAATTTCAGAGGTAGAGGTAGTAGGGGTTACTTTGGAAGAAATGCAGGTAGAGGTTTCCAAAGTCAACAATACAACAATACCTACTACAATTATGCTTCAGATCAAAAGGAAGATTCAACATTGATAATGAATGCAACTTGTGAAAGGCAGAATGAAGATCAAAGAGTCTTCTACATTGATTCAGGGTGTAGCAATCACCTGAGTGGTAATATAGCCTTGATGACTGATTTGGAGAATAAGGTATCTAATCATGTTGTTCAAACAGGTGACAACACAAAGCACAATGTGAAGTCAATTGGATCAGTGAAGGCCAAGGATGGTAGCACCTTATTGAGTAAGGTCTTGTATGTTCCTACAATTCCTAAGAATTTGATAAGTGTAGGACAAATTGTGGAAAAAGGTTATGAAGTAAGGTTCACTAATGAAGGAGTGTTTGTGGAAGACCCTAGCAATGGGTATAAACAAATTGTTTCAGGGAAGAAAGAAGGAAGATTGTTCACATTGAAGATTCAAGGTAATGTTGGTCATGCCTTGTTCACTTATGGAGGACATAAGATCTCTGAGTTAGATCTTTGGCACAAGAGACTTGGACATTTCAATGAAAGAGGTATTAAAGACATGATTAATAATGGTTCACTGCTTGGATTGCCTAATGTTGCAGGTCAACATATGACATACAGATGTGAGGCATGCCAATTAGGTAAGGCTCATAAGCAACCCTACTCCAAGCATGGGTTTATGTATTCAGAGAAACTTGAGTTGGTACACACAGATGTGTGGGGACCATCAAAGGACTTCAGTATCAATGGCTCAAGGTATTATGTGATTTATGTTGATGATGCTACCAGATGGATCACTATCTATGTGATCAAAGATAAGTCAGAAGTATTCAATACTTTCAAACATTATCATATGTATGTAGAGAGAATTACAGGACATAAGTTGAAGAGACTAAGGTCAGATGGAGGGGGAGAGTATTTCTCTAATGAGTTCAGTGATTACTTGTGGAATGCAGGTATAAAAAGAGAGGTTACTTGCAGGTACTCTCCTCAACAAAATGGTGTAGCAGAAAGGAGGAATAGGACTCTTGTTGAGTTTGCAAGATCCATGATGAAGGAGAAAAATTGCCCAAATTATTTGTGGGCTGAGGCTGTAAATACAGCTACTTATTTGGTCAATAGGCTACCTTGTAAAGCCTTGCAGGGTATGACACCATATGAGGCATGGTGGGGTAAAAAACCTACACTAGACCATTGCAAAGTATTTGGATGTTTGGCCTATGCATATGTGCCATCACAATTAAGGCACAAATTGGAACCTAAAGCTGAAAAATATGTGTTTATTGGTTATGATGATAAGCAGATGGGATACAGGTTGTGGAATCCATCCACAAAACATTTTCTTGTATCAAAAGATGTTACATTTGATGAGCAAGGTACTTGGTATGTAGGTACTATCAATATTAATACAGATGATGAAGAAATTGTGAGCCAAAGGAAAGGTAAATCAAAGGTTCAGATATTTGATGAGCAAGAGAATAATGAAGTGCAGGTTGAAGTGGAAGAAACACCAAGATTTGATCATGAATGTGAAGAACCAGAAACCTCAAGAAGTGGAGAACTTAGGAGGTCTACAAGGAACAAATGGCAACCTACAAGGTATAGCTATGATACTTCATTCTTGACTACTAAAGATTATGCTTACATGGTAAAAGCAGATGAAGACCCTTCTACATATGAAGAGGCAAAAGGTAAAGAAAATCGGGAGAAAGCTATGCAGGAAGAATATGATGTTTGAGTCATTTCTCAAAGTATACTCAATCATTTGAGGAGATTTAAGTTGGAGAAGGTGCGCAACCTTAAGGCGACACATCCTACAAAGTTTTATCAAAAACTTTACACAAATGGTTAGTTAATCAGAGATTAATCTGCAGCAGACTTTTCTGAGAAATTGAGTTTTTCCAGAATAGTTAATTTCTTGATAATTTAATGATTGTTCTCTAAAATTAAGAGAAGTCTAGACTTATTCTTGATATAGAGGTGCTCTAATTTCAAGAATAGGTTGTTCTTTTGGAGATTAACACTCTCCATCAATACATGCATACACATACACACATAGACACATACACACACATAGATACATACATATACATAAACACATACAGACTCATACTCACACATATACACACACATACATACACACACACATGCATACATACACATACTTAATGCATACACATTTACATATGTACACGTATATATATTGATTTCTAACCATTTTGTTTTATATGTTAGGTATTATGGATCCCAGTAGAGAGAGAAAGGCGAAACTCACTCTCATAAAAAATCTTATGAGAGGAAGAGTTCCGTCTGATTCTCTAGGGACCATAATGCGGGAGTACGTAGAGATGCCTGATGAGGAGCTCGATTATACGATCCAGATGCTTACGCGATCAGACGAGGGCTCTTCTGCGGCTCCACACGCAGGAAGAGAGCTATCTGCTCATAGGTATGTTTTTTTCATAAACGTTTTTAATGATATTATAACACATATTTTTATTTATTTCTATCTATCTATTTTCAGGACACCTATACCACCTCCAGCACATGATAGCAGAGCACAGATGTTGCCTATGAGGGCATGCATAGGCACGTTAGGACTAGAGTGTGACATAGAGCCAGAGGGGAACATTGTATACATAGGAAATGGATTGGAGTTCAAGAGGAGAATGCACGCACTATGCGACTCTTACCTGCGCTTTATCCACTTACCGTGGAAGTAAGTAAAAGTTTTACATATAAATTGAAATATATATCTTATGTTTTATTTACATTATGTTTTTTATTTTTGTAGTGAGCATGATGAGAGGGATAAAAAGTACGTGCTCACTTCACTTGAGACGGAGTTTGGGACAGGGTGGTCGCTTAAGTGGTGTTTAAAAGAGATGCGGACGCTTATGGCTCATCGTCACGACAATGCACGGTATGTATGTATATGAGAGAGAGAGATCACTAATCTCGATATTAGGGTTTTGAAATCCCTAATTTAAAAACTCTAATTCAACCTTTTAGCCATATGTTTGAAGTATATGTACACCTCCGACGTCCTACTAGAGAGATGTCTCTCCTCCCAACCTTATGCCTCTATATATAGCTACTCGAATCAACGAGGATCATAATATATGTAAAGATATATACACATCATGTAGATAGGATACATAAATATAAAATGGAGTAGATATATTATGCATCACACATACATGCCTAAATGCACACATAAAAATATATATACATACTAACATATTTACATGTACATATTTACACATACATGTACATGCTTACATGCACACATAAACATATATATACATGCATACATATTTACATGTACATATTTACACATAGACACATATACATATATACATGTACACAATTATAAACACTTGCATATATTACGTACATGAATACATGAATATTTTACATAAATGCATATGCATATATACACATATGCATATTTAACACATGTATACATATATCACACACATGCAAACACATACATATACATGAAATACATATATATGCATACTAACATATGTATACATATAATACACATGAATACACACACATATGCATACATACATGATAAAAATTTACTCCTCGAAGATAAAGCTATATATAAAATAATTAGGCATACCCCCGAGCTTCATGTTATAACTTAGAAGAACATGATTTCATCTCTCTAGTAGGATTCATCGTTATTCAAGTTAATAAAAAGAAACTATTATCTGATATCCATTCAGAAGCTTCAAGTTATTGATCGATAACTAGAGTAGAATTTATTATCTAATCTGCTCGTATATTTTCATTATTGCCATCATTTTGGTAAGACATCAATATAGTCTCATCTTCATTATCCTTATTGATTTCATTTATTTCTTCTATTGTTAAATCTATGTTCTCATGAATCACATCATCTATTGGTGGATTAATATCTATTTCTGGTAATTCCTCTTCCTCATCAGTAGAATCAGCATGTAGAGAATTATCCTCTTCATAAAAAAGATTAGTATCATTATCACGTATAATGAGTCTAATTTCTATTCCAGATGTTGATGTATCAGTATCTGATGTTGAATCATCAAGAGGACTTTCTTCAATCTCTCTAACAATAAACTGTTCAAACAATGACCTACCTCTAGGTTGCACATGAATGACTTGCCACCAAGGATGAGCATCTGGGTTTTTATAAAAAAATGCTTGTTCAATATGCCTAGGAAGAATATATGGTTCTTTAGTAGATCGCATTACCTTGGAAGAATCAATTGCCCAAAACCCAGATAATTCCTTTCTTATTGTAGAATTATTACCTTTATACTCCGCTCGATACCAGTCAACCTTCAAAATGACCTATCAAAGTATATAACAACAAAAACGTCCCATTATTAGGTGCTTAAAAAAATAACTAACTCTAAAAATATATATATAAACTTTTTTCTACCTGTTTGAATGTACGAAATGAAATTCTGTAGATACCAACAATAGTTCCTACGTAACCAAGTTCGCTATCTATAAGGTTCGTGTCTTTTGAGCTAGCACGTGATAGTTGCTTGAAACAAGCAACAATACTAGAATCCTCTGTTTTACGTAAAGAATCAATGGCTTTGATTCTAATATGCTGTCCAAAAGCCCACATATTAGTGAACATTCGAGCCTGCAAAATAAATTCAATTAGTAAATAGAAACTAACATACATATATGAAAAAAATAAAATATATATTTTAATAAAATTACCTTTCGTTCACAACCTATCATTAACTCTCTTTGCTCATCTGAGATTTCTTCATTATTTGCGTTGGCGCGTTGCAAACGACTATATAGCCAATCCGTGAAAGAAGGTATATCTGTAATCTCATTATTATCGAGATTACGTCTAGATCTTTTGTTTTTTTGCCTTTTACTTCGGAGACTTTGAAGTTCCTCGTACTCGCTAAGGAATGCTTGCATGCATTCGCTATTATATGCTACAAAAGTAGAAACATCATTTTTTTCTTGAAATGTAAATAAGAATGGAACCCCCTTACCTGATAATACCTCATCTGTTATTTTTGAAGAAGACTCGTTGCACGTGGAGCTTCTTCATGAACTCTTTCAAGGTACTCACTAACGTAATACATGCACTCTTCAAGCATCCAACCCTTTGCCATGGATCCTTCTGGTTTTGCTCTTTGTCGCACGTAACCTTTTAGTATTCCCATAAATCGCTCGACCCAAAACATTCATCGAGTGTTGACAACACCAGCAATCTCTATCTCATCTACAAGATGGACTAATAAATGAACCTGAATATCAAAAAATGAAGTAGGAAGTTCTTTTTCCATCAAACATAGTAGCTCTTTGCATTCACGTTTTTTTTGTGGGATCGAATTTTTATCGATCTCTTTGGATGTAATCCACCTATACAAATCATAAAAACAATTATAAAGAAGTTAATTAAAAAATAAAAGATATCCATATTCATACATATTAAATATAAAAGTATCATAATTACCTTATAAGTGATCCAAGACAATAGATCACATCTCGTACTCCTTTTGTTGTACATCCATCGATAACCAAAGGTAAAACATGTTTCAAAAATTTATGCCAGTCATGGGTCTTTAACCCAGATAAGCTCTTATCATCCATAGTAAATATGTTTTGAAACGATGCTCCATATCCTGTAGGAGTCTTGATCAATTGAATTCTATTGTTGATAGTCTGTATCTCTTTTGTTGTAAGTACCCAAGGAGCAGATGCATAAGTCGTTTCTTGTCGATGTCTATCAAAAACTGGCCATAACTTTGGTTTGGATTTTTGATCTTTCAAATCATTCCTTGATGCTGTGGTATCTTTTAGTCCAAGAAGATGCTGCCATAGTGAATAACCAATATTTTTTAATATATGCATAGGATCAAGAAGATGACATACTTTTAACTCTTTCCAATACTCCAAAGAATACCATATTGATATGTTCTCTGCGAGTGCCAATTTTCCTTTACCTCTATTCACATACTCATTATCTGAATCATCACTGAAGATTTCTGCTTCTAGATCTATCAGAGGTCCATCTGTCCATTTTTTATACCAATCCATAGGCGTCATAGGTTTTGGATACTGGCCTGTTTCAAGCTCTCCATTAAAATGTACCGCTTCTCTTTTAGATCTTAATGGATGATCATCAGGCAAGAATCATCGATGTCGAAGATAGATATTTTTGTTGAGATTCTTACTATAGATTGATCTCAACCAATCACCACAATATGGACAAGCTTTATAACCCTTAGTAGATATTCCTACATCATGGAAAATGATAAAAATATAATTAGATTAAATCATATTTATTTACATGCATATTGAATAGAAAAATTACATCAATACCTGAACAAACGCCATATCCAGGAAAATCGTGAATAGTCCAAGCCACAATACCACGAATCGTAATATGTCTTTCATTGATGCTTTTCGATACATCAATGACATTAATACCTTTCCATAACTCTTGAAGATCGTCAATGAGAGGAGCAAGATATACATTCATATCTTTAACTTGTCTTTTACCTGGGATTAAAAGTGAAAGCATTAAATGTTCCTTTTTAATGCTAAGATATGGCGGAAGATTGTAGTTTATGACTACCACTGGCCATGTTGACCATTTACTGGATTTCATGGAGAATGGATTAACCCCATCTAATGCAACTCCAAACTTTAGATTATGTGGATTTTGTGCAAATTCAGGCCATGTAGAATCAATATGCTGAAAAGCAACACTATCACGAGGAATTCTGATTATTCCATCAGTACTTTTGTGATCATGTCCCCAAGTCAAAAGCTTTGATAATTCGGGGCTTTGAAACATATGTCTAATCCGTGGAGCCAATGGAAAATGTCTCAATACCTTTTTCGGGATTTTACCTTCTTCACCCTTATATCGAGGAGATTGACATTTGGGACATGTCAAACAGTCTGCATATTCACCTCTATATAAAATACAATCGTTAGGACATGCATGTATACATTGATAATCTATACCAAGATTGTTGATTATCTTCTTCATTTCATCATGTGAGGTAGGAAGAATATTCTGACTTGGTAAAAACTTTTCAGATAATAACCTGTAAGTTTATCAAAAAAAGATATATTAAAAAAAGTAAATAAATATATATACATATATACTTGCAGGTTTTTATTCTTAATTTAGATAAGGTAAGAACAAGAACTTGAATTGAATAGATACTTTTTGTCCGCGCATCTTTTAAAACTATTAATGCATCTTTCAAAATATTTACGCAAAATTTGGATGGCAGGATACGATAGTTTGTTTTGGATGATATGAAGTATGTACCTTCATTGAATGATTTGTCGATTCACACTTTCAAACTGAACATATGTGTGAATCGACAAATCATTCATATCCTCCAAAACAAAGAATCGTATCCCGCCATCCAAACAATCGTATCCTGTCAATTCACACATATGTTCATATAATGGTGACCTGGATGAATCGCATGCACAGAGGTTACTCAAGATAGAGCAGGATTTCTCAGGTATGCAGTAAACCTCTTGCGTGTCAATGATGAGCATTTGAACTTTAGGATACAAAGTGGACTACTCCATTATAATCAGATTGATATCTCTTGAGTAACCTCTGTGCATGCAATTCATCCAGATCACCATTGCGAATATTTGGAACTTTAAATATAAAATTAAGTATATAACTTATTAAATATGGATAGAAAATTTTTATTCTCTCTAGCTAAAAGGTGCTCTTGGAGGTCTACACCATCCATAATTCACTAATAGTTCATCACCAGCATGTAATGTAGTAATAGCATTGACAACTATGTATCTTGATACATCTCTACTCATGTATGGTGATTCATGACTATTTTCACGCTCCTCAAATGTGCAATTAGTCCTTGAACTATTATGTAACCCTCGACTACTATGTATTAAACCTACTATATTTCCATGTGTGTGTGGTCTTCCATCAATATATAATCTTTCATTTTCTGCATGTAAAATCCTTCTACTAGTAAGGGATGCTATGTTCAAGCATATTCCATAAGTACTCATGCTTTGAACATAACGTGAACGTCGATGCCAATCTCCCCATCCATATATAGGACCACAAAATGACATAAGAGTGACTTCAGAGTTCGGAGGCACATACAAATCCTCTACAATAAAGAGACCACGACCAGCATTAGTAATAGTGGATGGAGCAATCATATAGCGATTACCCCAAAAGTTAAAAACCTCTCCATCTAAAGGAAGTGGTCCTCTATTCCATCCTCCATATCTTCTTCTATCATATGTTTGTACTAAAGAACGATCACGAGCTGGCAATGGATAATCTCCAGCCGTTTCATTCTCTAAACCAGGAGGTAGAGGATTTCTAGAAACCTCTGCTTGTAATTGATGAACAACAAGTCCATGACGTGTACGACGTATATTAACATTATGAGAAAAATCATCATCATCATCATCATCGAGCAAGTATTCCTGTATATCAATAATAATTTGATTTTATACATGGTTTTTAAATAAAATAATGACATTAATATATAGAAAATACATACCCAAGCATTATCACGTTGACTAGGTGATGGTGCATGCTCAAAAGTACCATACTCTGCCTCATGTTCAATACATTCCAATCGTGGTCTTCGATACGTGCCATAACAAGAGTTACACCAACATATAATATGCTCTTCATAGTAAAATTCATCATAATTCCTATCGGAGGACACATGTGAAG
>MU260069.1:835000-890000 GCA_020310875.1 Ceratopteris richardii
GGTCTTCCAAACGTGCCATAGCAAGAGTTGCACCAACATATAATATGATGTTGATAATAAAATACATCATAATTCCTATCGGAGGACACATATGAAGTCATTGCATGGGTAGGAGGTGGTGGAGTGCCCTCTGATTGATCAGAATCTGATTATAACAAGAAACAAATAAATATATCAGTTATGTATCTATCAAATATATTTAAAATTAAAAGTTTGATATACTTACAGTATATAGTCCTTGCACGATTAGGAGACGATGGTGGAGTTCCATCTGATTGATTGGAATCTACAAAAAATGGTATTTGATATTAATAATTTGATTATTTACATACATAAACATTCACATATACATATTTACACATACACACATATTCACATATACACATTTACACATACACACATATTCACATATACACAAATACACATTATTGTGGGATAAATGCATGTATTTTGTATGAATGAGTTTATATGCATGCATGTGTATGTGTGTATGTATATATGTGGATATGTATATGTGTGTTTATGTTATATGTATGTATATGTGTATACGTATGCATATATGTATGTGTATATGTTTGCATGTACATGTGTATGTGGGTATGTGTATCTGTATGTGTGTGTATATATGTGTATGTATTCTTATTCTTTTTTTCTATTTGAGATTAAATTAACATGAGATATTGTACGGTGGAAAAAAATAAGAGGCGACCTAGCATACCACGTGAGACGTGGCAGTTTTTTCGTAGATAGCTACATCTTCAAGAGTCATTTCTTCACCAGAAGGTATACAAATTAATAGTTTATATTTATAATTCTCACATATTTTATAATTTTTTTACATTTAATTTATGTATTTCTTTTTTCTTTAAATAAACAGGCCATTGCAAAGAAGAGAGTTGAGTCGGGCCACACATCGCACCTAGGCCAAATGGGCCATCATGGTTTTGTAGCTACATTTCTAAGTATATGTGTTATTGTGAGTATATATATTTTTTTAGTTTAAATGCAAGAAACTAATCTTTTTTATTTGTTTCAATGCAGCGAAAGGATTAAGGTCAATATCCTATGAAACATGAGATCGAGTATGCTATACATTTTGGACATCGGCATTTGAGCGAGTATATGCGAGATCATCCGGATGCATTTGTGATTATTATTAAATTTTATATAATTATTTTATTTTTATGTATGTTTTAATTGTTTTACTTATTTATTTTTGTTATATGTAATACAAGAGTATTATGGAGAGGCAGATATGGATGAGGTGGAGAGACATACACAGGAGGGACAATCTCGATTGTCATAGGGTGCTCACATAGATACATTAGATCATGCGGATGATCGTGATGGTGAGGATGAGGATCAAGATGATCATGATGCTGATGATTAAGATTCTTGATTGTGACATTGGATATGTATTTACATTGATATATATATATATATATATATATATATATATATATATATATATATATATATATATATATATATATATATATATATATATATATATATATATATATATATATATATATATATATATATATATATATATATATATATATATATTGTTCATTTCAATTATGTTTTGAATTTTGTGTATGCTATTAAGTAATGAAAAGTTTTGTTCTATTGATTGTTATTATTGTTAATATTAAGCATGTGTTTTATTACTTTAACTATATAATTCATTCATATTTATGTGTGCTTGTGTGTATATAAAATGTATATATGCATATGTAGGTATATATCTATATGTGTAAGTGTGTCTATATGCATGTATATGTATGTATCTATGTAAATATGTGCATATATATATATATATATATATATATATATATATATATATATATATATATATATATATATATATATATATATATATATATATATATATATATATATATACATATATATATATATATGTGTGTGTGTGTGTGTGTGTGTGTGTGTATCTGCATGTGCATGTGTGTGTATACGCATGTGTATGTGTATGTGCATGTGCATGTGTATGTGTGTATATGTATATATGTATGTGCATGTATATATGTGTATGATGTGTGTGTACGTATCTACATGTATATGTGTGTAATATGTGTGTGTATATGAATGTATGTACATATGTATATGTGTATATTTATGTATGTGCATGTGCAGGTGTAAGTGTATATGTGTATGTGCATGTGCATGTGCATGTGTATGTTTGTGTATATGTATGTATGTGCATGTGCATGTGTAAGTGTATATGTGTGTATATGTCTATGTGCATGTGCATGTGCATGTGTATGTGTGTGTATATGTATGTGCATGCACATGTGTAAGTGTATGTGTATATGTGTATGCGCATGTATATGTGTATATGTATGTATGTGCATGTGTGTGTATGTGTATATGTGTGTGTACGTATGTGCATATATATGTGTATATATGTGTATATATGTGTATGTGTGTGTATGTGTGTGTATATATACATATGTGCATATGTATGTGTATGTGTATAAACATATACAAGTGTATGTATATGCATGTGTATATGTATGAAACATGCATGTGGATGTATTTCCATTTGCATCCATGTGCATGCATGTGAATGTGCATGCATGTGGATGTGCATATACATGTAATTAAGTATATGTTCATGTGGGTATGCGTATGTATATATGAAATAATGCATGCATGCAAGTCTTTTTATGTGGTTGTAGAAATGTTTGTGCATATGCATGTGTATGTGTGTGTATGTGTAAGTGTATGTGCACATGTATGTGTGTGTATATATGTGTGTGTATGTGCATGTGTATATGTGTATATGTGTGAATGTGCATCTTCATCATGTATAAGTGTATATGTACATATCAATAAGTATGAGTATGCTAACTAATGAAAATAACACAATTCAAATGATATAAAAAGAATGGAAATTGTACTTACAATAGTTAGCCATACTTTTTGCTTGGTTAGCTTCTTGAATAACCTACAATAAAGAGAGAGAGAGAGAGAGATAATTCAAAGAGAGAAAGAGGTAGAAAGAGAGAAACAGAGACAGAGAGAGACAATAAGATAGAGATTAGACAAAACAACAATTTTGCAAGCGATTGTTTTAGCTCGTAAGCGTAGCCCAATTGCGAACATTGGAGAGCTCTTCGATGAGATGCGTGAAGATGCTGATCAAAGAGCCTCCAGCATTTCAATTTCTTTCATAAAAAACCCATCGTGTAAGTGATGATAAGGTGTCATAAAAGCCCTTCCAATTGGCGTCACATAAGCGATGTTAATTACCGTCGATTATGCGATGCAAATTATGCGATGCTTTTTTAAATCATCGCTTTAGCGATGCTCAATGTGAGTGTCGCACATCCCTGATGGAGAGGGTTAATCTCCAAAAGAACAAGTTATCCTTGAAGTTAGAGCACCTCTATATCAAGAATAACTTAAAACCTTCACCAATTTGGAGGATCAATACTCAACTACCAAATTCTTGATCAAACTGTGAAGAAGATGACTACACAGAAAGTCTACTGCACATAATTCACTCATTGACTTATCAAATGTGTAATTTTTTTGATAAAATTTTTCACAAGGTGTCAACTATAGTTTACGCACCTCCTCCAAGTTAAATCATTCCAAAAGACTCAGTAGATCTTGATAAATGATCTCAACAAGTCACCTATGTCTAAAACTGTAGTTCTTTACAGTCAACTTTGACACCTACAACTTCTAAAGCTTGGTTCTCCCAAACTAGAACCCATTTATGCAAATTCTTTTAGCCACCTTCCAACTTAGATTTTGGCTCCTCATTTGTGCAAAACTTTACACTATGCACTGAGAACTGACCATTTCTTTGACCATCAGGATAGCCCCTGTTTCAGAAGACACTCAACACTTCCTCACATATGAATGTTCCTACTCATAATTCTCACAGCTTGTTTACAATTAGGCTCTCAAACTTTAACCATAGACTCATTAACTATAGAATTAGACACCTACAAAAGAATTCTTGAAATGATCAAGCACAGAAGGAGAACACACAGAAAAATCAGGTGCAACTTTTCTTCATTACTAAAAAGTTACATCTGGATGAGAGATCTATCTTACTCACATCACGTGTCTAATGACTTCTAATTCTCATCAATTCTTTTTTTCTTACACTCTCTCATATTTGCCCTGACATTTTTCTTTGTATATATAGGAAAATATGTACAAGGTCATAACCAAACAAAGGTATAAGTGAGCTAACTCTAAATTAATGTACATATGTATACACATCTTCATCCTCTGAACATATACTTTCTTCATGCTCCATAACTTGTTCTTTTCTTCAATTCTTGACTTCAAAACTTTATCAAGACTTCAATTGTTGATTGCCTTGCACCAACAGCTCCCCCTCAATCATCAATTTAGGTTTTCTCTATCTTCTTTATACCTGCCATGTCTTTGAATCTCAGTAGCTTTGGTCCATCCAAGCTTTTGGTTAGCATATCAACTATCTGATCTTTTGTTGAAGTATGTATAACTTCAATCTCCATATCCATCACTTTCTCTCTTAGAAAATGATACTGAATCTCAATTTGTTTAGTCCTAGCATGAAAAATAGGATTAGCAGCTAAATACAATGAACTCATGTTATCTCCATGAATAGTGGGTGTACTCTGAATGATGTCAAAACTCTTCATAAGAGTCTTAAGCCATATCACTTTCTTTGCATCTTCAACCATACCTTTGTACTCAGCTTCTGTGGATGATAAAGCAACTGTGTGTTGCTTCTTTGAACACAATGAAATTAACTTATCTCCCACATAACACAAATATCCATAAGTTGATCTTCTATCATCAGGATTACCCGCAAGTTACCTATGTCTAAAACTGTAGTTCTTTACAGTCGACTTTGACACGTGCAACTTCTAAAGCTTGGTTCTCCCAAACTAGAACCTGTTTATGCA
Organism: Ceratopteris richardii; assembly: GCA_020310875.1. NCBI lineage: Eukaryota > Viridiplantae > Streptophyta > Polypodiopsida > Polypodiales > Pteridaceae > Ceratopteris > Ceratopteris richardii. The sequence continues at coordinate 839,938 of MU260069.1, forward strand.
GATTCTTTTAGCCACAGATGGCTTACCTTCCAACTTAGATTTTGACTCCTCATTTGTGCAAAACTTTACACTATGCACTGAGAACTGACCATTTCTTTGACCATCGGGATTGCCCCTGTTTCACAAGACACTCAACACTTCCTCACATATGAATGTTCCTACTCATAATTCTCACAACTTGTTTACAATTAGGCTCTCAAACTTTAACCATAGACTCATTCACTATGGAACTAGACAGCTACAAAGAATTCTTGAAATGATCAAGCACAGAAGGAGAACACATAGAAAAATCAGGTGCAACTTTTTTTCACTACTAAAAAGTTACATCTGGATGAGAGAGCTATCTTACTCACATCACAAGTGTCTAATGACTTCTAATTCTCATCAATTCTTGTTCTCTTACACTCTCTCATATTTGCCCTGAAATTTTTCTTTGTATATATAAGCGAATATGTACAAGATCATAACCAAACAAAGGTATAAGTGAGCTAACTCTAAATTAATGTACATATGTATACACATATTCATCCTTTGAACATATAATTTCTTCATGCTCCATAACTTGGTCTTTTCTTCAATTCTTGACTTCAAAACTTTATCAAAACTTCAATTGTTGATTGCCTTGCACCAACAGCTCCCCCTCAATCATCAATTGAGGTTTTCTCTATCTTCTTTATAACTACCATGTCTTTGAATCTCAGTAGCTTTGGTCCATCCAAGCTTTTGGTTAGCATATCAGTTATCTGATCTTTTGTTGAAGTATGTATAACTTCAATCTCCTTATCCATCACTTTCTCTCTTAGAAAATGATACTGAATCTCAATGTGTTTAGTCCTGGCATGAAAAATAGGATTAGCAGCTAAATACAATGAACTCATGTTATCTCCATGAATAGTGGGTGTACTCTGAATGATGTCAAAACTCTTCATAAGAGTCTTAAGCCATATCACTTTCTTTGCATCTTCAACCATACCTTTGTACTCAGCTTCTGTGGATGATAAAGCAACTGTGTGTTGCTTCTTTGAACACCATGAAATTAACTGATCTCCCACATAAGACAAATATCCATAAGTTGATCTTCTATCATCAGGACTACCCACAAGTCACCTATGTCTAAAACTGTAGTTCTTTAGAGTCGACTTTGACACCTGCAACTTCTAAAGCTCGGTTCTCCCAAACTAGAACCCGTCTATGCAAATTCTTTTAGCCACAGATGGCTTACCTTCCAACTTAGATTTTGACTCCTCATTTGTGCAAAACTTTACACCATGCACTGAGAACTGACCATTTCTTTGACCATCGGGATTGCCCCTGTTTCAGAAGACACTCAACACTTCCTCACATATGAATGTTCCTACTCATAATTCTCACAGCCTGTTTACAATTAGGCTCTAAAACTTTAACCATAGACCCATTAACTATGGAATTAGACACCTACAAAAGAATTCTTGACATGATCAAGCACAGAAGGAGAACACACAGAAAAATTGGGTGCAACTTTTCTTCATTATTGAAAAGTTTTACATTTGGATGAGAGAGCCATCTTACTCACATCACAAGTGTCTAATTCTCATCAATTCTTGTTCTCTTACACTCTCTCATATTTGCCCTAACTTTTTTTTTGTATATATAGGCAAATATGTACAAGCTCATAACCAAACAAAGGTATACGTGAGCTAACTCTAAATTAATGTACATATGTATACACATCTTCATCCTCTGAACATATACTTTCTTCATGCTTCATAACTTGGTCTTTTCTTCAATTCTTGACTTCAAAACTTCAATTGTTGATTGCCTTGCACCAACAATCCCATCATGCCACATGTTGATTAAAACTTCGTATTTCTCGTTGTTTAACCAACGTTCCGCGCTCGATGCTCCTTGTGATGCTTTATGCAATTTTAAGCGAAGAAATTGTGTCATGTTCACTATGGCTATGTGCCCGTATTCATTGTAGTGTAAATAATGCTTTCTTAAATGGATGGATTTCTGAGGAAGGGTATATGGCACAACCTCCTGGATATAACTATGTATGCAAATTAAAGAAAGCCTTGTATGGATTGAGGTAAGCTCCAAAACCTTGGAATTTCAGATTGGTGACTTATTTGTAGGACCAAGGATTCAAAGCTAGCAAGGCGAATACCTCTTTGTTCATAAAGAGAAATGGATCAGAAGTGATCTATCTATGTGTGTATGTTGATGGTATTATTATCATAGGGAATGATCTTGAAGGAATCAAACAGGTAAAGAATCAAATGAAGGAGGAGTTCAAAATAACTGATCTTGGACCACTCACTTATTTTCTTGGATTGGAGTTAATCTACTTAGGTTCATGTATATACATCACACAAAGGAAGTATGTGCATGACATGCTCATCAAGTTCAAGATGGAAAACATCAAGTGTGTAGGTACACCTATGGAGCAAAATAATAAGCTTAGTGCTTATGAAGGAGATCCAATTGAAGTCATCACAAGCTATCAAAGCTTGGTTGGAAGTTTGCAACACTCACAAGGGTGGATATATGCTATAGTGTTAGCAGTGTTAGCATATTGAGTCAATTTATGCATAAGCCGAGAAGACCACATATGGAAGCAGCCAAGAGAGTCCTCAAGTGCCTAAAGGGGACCATGAATGAAGGTTTGTTTTATCCATTTACTTAAAATATTGAGCTAAAGGCCTACTTAGATGCTGATTGGGCCGGATCTAGAGATGATAGAAGAAGCACATCCGGCTATGTATCATTTGCAGGATCAAAAATCATTAATAGTGGCATTATCTTCTGTTGAATCCAAATATAGAGGTTTGGCTAATACAACTCAAGAAATCATGTGGTTAAAATCTTTGTATACAGATCTTGGACTTCATTCTTCAACACCTCACATTTTTGGTGACAACACAAGCTCACTACATCTTGCAGCTAATCCGGTATACCATGCTAGAACCAAGCATATTGAAGTCCACTACCATTACGTAAGGGAGAAGCTAATGAGCAAGGATATTCAACTATCCTATCTCTCTACAGATATGCAATCTCTAGACATGTTGACTAAAGCTCTTGATGGTACAAAATTGAGTAGATTCAAGTTGATGATTGGCTTGCAGGCAATCAAGGACAATTGAAGACTTATTTGGAGGCCAAGAATGTCGGGCTTGAGGGGGAGCTGTTGGTGCATTTTACCACCTACATGCTTGATATGATTTGATTTATGTTCATTTGTAGTCATATGTGTAGACATATGACCACCTCTTGTAAAAGAGTATATTTTATCTTGTAATTGTGAAAAAAAGAATGGCTTAAGTCATCCATGATGTAAAAAGGAAATTTGTGGCTCTAACTACCTAAAACCATAAATCCATCAACTGAGAGAATATCTCATAATTCTTAGCATCACTTTTAGGTGAAGTAATTTGAATTCAAATTCAAAACTACCTCCAAAAGTAGCTATAAAAAAAGCAAGAAGGAAGTCGCCATGAGAGAGCTTGATTCGTGCCCACTTCATGTTCATTTGTAGAGATTGAAGAGATTACTCCATATCTCTATCATTCTAATCCCATTGTGTAAGTATTCATTGCCAATGTGGTTGTAATTATATGTGAATCTATACATTCATCATTTACTTCTCTTTTTTATTCTCTGTTATACTCACTCAGAATAGTAACTTCAGAAGCTGATATATCAGGCTATACATAAACTTTTTCAAAGTTTTAATGTGCATTGTATTGATCTCTAAGTCCAATTTATGTTCACAAAATTTCATGGTCATTGGATTTACTCATTGGGAGATATCTATGTTTTTCTACTCACTGGTCGAATATCTGGAGAGCCCCAAAAATGGCAGAAGTGTTCTAGATTTTGCTAAATCTCGTTCTCAGTGCTCTGTTGATCAATTGAAGTGTTTTATCTTGTATTAGAAATATATAAGTCTATTTGTTATGTCCAAAAGGAATCTTTCTAATTCCTACCAGGTTGAGAGCACTGTTCATTTTTCCAGCAGGTATATGTACAAAAATAGCAAGTTTTGGGAGCTAGTAATTTTGCAACTAGTCTATCTTGACTCAAAGTTTTGAGATACTTGTTCCAAAACACTTGGGTGACTTTTTGTGGATTTAGGAAGCTCAAAGGGTCTACTAGCCAACTCTGAAGTCTCAGTTGGCTGATGTGAAGCTGGTTATAGCAGCACCAACTCATCTTCAGATTGCATCCACCATCTCTCTTTACAGGGTTTATACTAGATGGATGTGAAATCAACCAATGTGAATGGTAGACCTTGAGGAGGAGATGTATGTGGCGAAACACTATGTTGTGAGGCCACAAATTCACAAAACAAAGTGTGCTAGTTGAAGATTGCTCTATATGGGATCAATTAGGCTCCTAAAGCATGGTACCATTGGATAGATAATTTTTTTACATATTTAAACTTCAAGTGGAGTCCTTCATATGAAAGTTTATATGATTATGAGAATGAAGCCAAATATGTGGTTATCATGTTGTATGTAGATGTCCCTCTCATTACTGAGTTACATGGAATGATCAAGAGTGCCCAAAATGCCTCAGGTACCGATTTTGAGATTACAAATTCGGGTCTCTCTCACTACTATTAGCAGATTGATGCTTAGTAAAAGCCATAACATATTTTCATTTTCAAGTTGAAATATTGTCAAGAAATTTTAAACCCATTTGGGATTAATTGGTATCGTGCTACATGCATGCATGAAACACATGGAGATCCAATTTCACTACATGCAAGAGCTCTTGGAAGATAAAGTGGTGTATATAGTGTATTGGCCATCAAGCTAGAATGTGGTAGACATCTCCGCAAAGGGACTACCTAGAGGTCACTTCCATGCTCATGTGGAGCACCTTGAAATCGAGTTGAAAGAGTAAGATTGTGGTGAACATTGAGGGGGGTGTTAGATAGGCCCAATGCTACACCATCATGAAGCAAAAATAATAGAATCCTATTAAGTCTAAGCACTAGAAAATGGAGACAAATTCAACATTTTGGTAAAATGAGGTTGAGAGCCGACCAAAGATGGTAAATGCTATATTTAGGATCCAATATCAAAAAGTTAAAGAAAAAGTACGATGACAAGCATATTGGGGAGATAATGACCAGAACCTAGAAAAAAATACTATGGTGGATACTTTTGGAACCAAAGTTCAAGAGAATTTTGGTGGAAGCTCAAGTGAAGTTTTAGGATCTTGTGGGATATATCTAGGGCACATGAGATATCTGTTGGCACTCAAGTTCAAGCACAAGGCATGGGAATACATCAAAGAAGAGGGATCATGTAGGGAGCTCCAAGAGGTATATGTCAAATTCTTAGAAGAAACCCCTATAAAAACAATGCTTTTGATCACTAAAAACCATTGTAAATATCATTTCACATTTTTACAACTCCATTTTGTTCATGTCGAGGAGTCCTCAAGCTTCAGGAGTAGTAGAAGTATCTACATACCAATTTTCATGATTTCTAGACTCCATTTGAGCCCTCAAATAAGCCGTGAAACGTAATCTTTAACTAGGCCAGACACTAGATCTAGACAGTGCCAAAGCTAGTGAAAAACTATAAAAAGAGCTAGAGAGCTCATTTTTGGGGTTAGCAGTTTTGAGGTTAGCAAGTTAGAGAGGGAGCTTTTTGAAGAGTGTAATCGACTTATTGAGAATCAAAGCTTCCATTGTTCCTATCTTTGTTATCTTGCCTTGTGTCTCTGTGTGTGCATGCATGTATGTGCTTGTCACTCACATTTGCTCATGACAATTTCTCATGATCTTCATATCCTCGTCACATCTCCATGGATTGACAAGTAAGGGAGGTGGTGCTCACACTTGGGATACACCAAGTTTTGGTGTCATTGTTGGGGAGCATTGCTAGAGGATGAGCATTGTGATGGTAAGATCGTAGATTTGCAATGTTGGAAGGTTAAAAATAGTCAGTTTTTGTTAAGTTTCTGATTTTTTTTCTCCACCTTCATCATTGTTGACAGTATACGGGAAGAAGCAAGTACGGACACACATGCAGATCTAGCACTAAGGCAACCCTTCATTTTTTTTCAAAACCCTTACATCATTTTTAAGTGATTCTCATCAATAAAAACCCTTGTAAATATCATTTCACCTTGTTGTAGCTCCATTTTGTACAAGCCAAGGAGTTCTCGAGCTTGGGGAGCCTTAGAAGTAGTTGCCTGCCAATTTTCATAATTTTTAGATCTCGTTTGAGCCCTCAAATAAGCCCTGGAACCTAATTTTTAACTAGGCCAGACACTAGGTCTGGACAGGGCCAAAGCTAGTCAAAAACTATAAATAGAGCTAGAGAGCTCATTTTTGGGCTAGCTTCTTGTAGTTTGAGCTTGTATGAGAACTTTGTTGCAATAGAAGTGATTCCATTGTCTTACTCTCTTTGTTCTTGCCGTGTGTGCGCGTGTGTGTGTATGTGTGTGCATGCTTGTGTGCTTCTCACTCACGCACTTGTGCTTCCATTTGCTCGTGGTCTTCATACCATCCTCACGTCTTCCCGGATTGACATTAAAGGAGGTGCTACTCATCACTGAGCTACACCAAATTTTGGCGCCGTTGCCGGGGATCGAGCTTTGAGGACGAGCGTGTGATGGTAAGACGTAGAGAGGACGCGTTGGAATGGTAAGTAGTAGGTAAATTTCTGATTTTTCTCCATCTCCATCTTCATCTTCACCTCCTTCTCCATCTCCACCTCCACCTCTTTCTCCACTACATATTCCCTCTTCCTTATCATTCGCTCATTTGTTGTGTGCGAGTTTGAGAGAGAGCGAGTGTGTGTGCTTGTTTTGTGTGTTTTTTGCATGTTTCTTGCAGGTGGCAGTTCCATCATCATCTCCAGCAAGCTCAGCAGGTACAGAATTTGTCTGCACAGTCCTCGAGGCGTTGAGCTCGAGCTATCGCAACACTCCGAAAATTTCACCCAATCACGATTCTGAGTGCACCACGACATTGCGCAGGCCTAGAGCTCCCAGGATCACTAGACAGAACAGAAAAATTCACCATATCCCGAGCTATCGCGACACCTCGACCTATCGCGACACCTCACGAGCTATCGCGACACCTCACGACCTATCGCGACACCTCACGAGCTATCGCGACACTTCGACCTATCGCGACACTTCGACCTATCGCGACACTTCACGAGCTATCGCGACACTTCACAACCTATCGCGACACCTCACGAGCTATCGCGACACCTCACGACCTATCGCGACACCTCGACCTATCGCGACACCTCACGAGCTATCGCGACACCTCACGACCTATCGCGACACCTCGACCTATCGCGACACCTCGACCCGACCTATCGCGATACACGGCCTTTAACGCATGAAAATTTAGGGTTATTTTTTGAGTGATTGGAAGGGTAGTAGAGCTTAATTTTAGGCACCTTGGTATAACTTTAGAACCTTGGAAGTGGGCAAAAGGCCTAGAAACCAGAGAGGGATCTCCTGAACCCTGAGAGCCTGTTTTGACCCTATAGTGCCTGAATGGTCATAACTTGACCATACGAACTCCGATTGATGAGATTTTAGAACATGCATTTTTAAGTTGACCTTTAGGTGGAACTAAGTGGTCCTCAGATTCAGGGGGTACAGTGAGCTACTCCAGGGGGACTAAAGTTATTGATGTGTGTCTTTCAATTACTTGTGTCAATAGAGCTATACTAACGGGTGAGCTTTTGCAGGAACTTTGTGTGCACTCAAGGCAATCCAAAGCAAGCTAGCAAGGGTGAGTACCAAGCTTGGGAGAAGGCTTCCTGGGCTTGTGTAGCAGTCTGGTCAACCAGCTTTTTGAGGTTGGAAGATCTCTCAACCCTCCTTTGTCAATTCCTAGCCTAGGCTAAGTACGACTTAGGTGTGGTAATTAATTAGGGCAACGTTAGGCACGAATCAAGTCCAAGAGTATTAATCAACCAAGTGCAAGAAGTAAATAGGTCTTAAGTCCGAAAATCCTAAGGGACAAAAGGTAAACGGGAATCGATCACTTATCAAGTGTGGAAATTCACTTAAGTACTCCTGACGACGCGATTTCAGACAAGAACATAAACATAATATTCAACTCAAAAGAACAAAGTGATTGGTGCAAATTAACTTGCAACGAGAGTGTGCTTGGGTCCAAGGGGGTAAATAAATCAGGCATATGAACCTTAGATCAGGCAGACACTTAGGCCAAGACAGACAAAGCCTCAGATCTTCTGAAGCTAGTGTCAATCACACTGCCAGGTCTTGGGCCCAACAGTTGAGTGATTACCCATACACTCCCAGATCAGAAACAAGTGATTCTGAGATGTCCTATCACATGGAGAGACCAGTAGGTAGTTCAGGGTTGGCTTATCTAGAAAAGCCAGAAGGACCATACAAGACTCAGCTGGAATACATCAGGACGAATCGTCTAGGTGCTCGCATCTACGAAGACGGACTGAGGAGATCGGTGGTCCAGATTAAGAACCCCGATCAACCCCATGGATTAGACCACCCGGTAGTCAAGTTTGAGAATGGAGCATACCTAGATAAAGAGGGGACTATATATGTAGTCACCACTCTTCCTGATAGAACTGATGAGTTTGGAAATGTGATTGCAGAGACCGACATGGGTGATATAGAGCAAGGGAACTTAGAGAGAGAGCCAAGAACTCCCCGTGGTAAATCTGTCTTGACCAGAATCATGACTCCAGAGTGGATTCCACAGGATAATAAAAGCATAGATCTGCTTTTAAACTGAGAAACCGATGAGGCTTTTTGGAGATATAAATCTTCTCAACCTCAGGAAGTGAGTGCCCTCACAATCTATGAGTTTAAAGACCCTGATAGCCCAGGCCAAGTAACCTACCTAGACAATGCATCAGAGAGAATCTTCGTGGTCACTGAGCATGGCAGACATGCCTACACATGGAAGGGTGAATTTGTTTTTCCCCAACCAAGGTCTAATGTGTCCTTTGGTCACCAAGGAGCTGGGACCTCCCAAGCTCATGGGGCTCAAAGAGATAGAAGTAGAGACAAACCTGAGGTAAGTTTTACCAACTCCCTGGGAAGAGAAAGAACGGGAACAGAAAGGAATAGAGTGGAACCTGAGAGACATAGAACCCCATGGAATCAAAGGAATATTGATGATTTTCCTTTGCCAAGGCCGAGAGAACACACTAGGACCCTGCGACCAACTCAACTGGTGAAGTCCATGAAGAATTACTTCGATGGCACGGGAGACCCTTATGACCATGTGGCAGAATTTCGGCAAGTATTGAAAGCTGAACAGGTAGAGGACCTATTCACACAATATAATGCTTTCGGTCTAACCCTTAGGAACACTGCCCTTACGTGGTTTCAACCACTAAATGAGAGGCATTTCAGAAACATAGACCAGCTCTTAGAGGCATTTATTGTTGAGTTTTCTAAGAGTGGAATCAGGCATAACACCTCCTCACTAATTCATAGCTTCAAACAAACACCTCAAGAGATAGTCAGACTAGCTGGAAGAAGATTTAGACAGTACCTGGAGAGATGCCCGATGCCGGAGTTACCCACACCAGCCAAACAAGTGGCCTTGTTCCTAGATGGATTGTTGAGCACTAAGCTCAGGTCATATGTGTACCTGAAGGACCCCAGAACGATAGAAGAGTGCGTGTGCATGTGCATAGACATTGAGGACAATCTAGGTGAGGAATTAGAACTATCAAAAATCTATAAGGATTCTGATAGCTCTAGTAACATGACATCTGGTCAATCCACATCCATCGAGGAACTTGCAGAGAAGGTAGCCCAAAAACTAGGTGTCTCTAGCAAGCAAATTCCGAGATTTGCCCCAGTTAAGCGGTGTTACAATTGTGGCGGTGAACATATGGCAACTGTATGTCCCATTATGGCCTAACCCCAGGCGAATCCTAGTAGCCAGTACTGCACCATAGAGCGCAGGTACACCAACCACACTGCACAAGACTGCCCATATAACAAACAAACTGTTAGGCAAAATTATCCTCAGCCATATCCACAACATGGTAGATACCAGAATCAGTACCCATCACAACAATACAACAGACCACAGCAAACTTATCAGCCACCTTATCAAGGGCAGCAGAGACCTCAACCAGTCCTAGTGCAGCAACCCCCTGCTCCAACCAATGTGATCCTAGTGAAATATGCATCTATTGAAGAAAATCCGAATAGAGCCATAGTCCCAGTCACCCCATTGCTATCAGACAGTGATCCAAGTGACCATAGTTTTGACTCCACACATATTGATAGCCCACAGGCTTACTACATGCACTCACCCGAGCATAACGAGTCATACTATTATGAGGACCCAAGTGAAAATAGTGGGGAACCTGAGTATTCTAATGTCATGTACACAAACCCCAACTCTAGACCTCAACCTAGGCAGGTACGACCCCCATTTCCTAGAGGACCATGCTTCAGATGTCAGGGAGATCACCTTATACGTGATTGTCCACTGCCTGCCCCGACACAACCTCAACCAGTAACCATTCAGGGTTTCTGTCAAGACTGCGGGAAAGAACATCTCCTACGAGATTGCCCAAAGAACCCTAATAACATGCCTAAAATCACTCCTATCAATGTCGTTGGGTTAGTTGTAGACTCCACAGGGAGTGTGACTTCCACTGCACCTGTGCAGGTGATCACAAGAGCCCAAGCACTTCAACAACACCAAGGTGTTGGTCAGGAAAAGAGCCCCCGGGTGAGTGAAACAGAGAGCATAACCAAAAAGAGGACTAGAGCCTGGAAGGATAGTCGTGAAAGAATGAAGAGGCAATGGGCAAAAAAGATAAACGAACTTGAAGAAAGCTTGAGAGAAACCAAGGCAAAAATCATAGAGATCACATCTCAACCGCACTCTCACACATTCCCACCGCTACCATCCCCATCACCCTCCATTCCTCCACCCTCTAATACACCCCACGTAACCCACCCACCACCCCGAGTAGGATCAGTATTAGCGGATCCCACTCCTGAAGGCTTGGACATGATGTTCAAGGCCTACCAGGCTCGACTTCAAGAAGGGCCAACAGCTGCAAACCTAGACAAGAGTTACCCTAGAGCAGATTTAGAGATTGAACGGATGAAAATGTGCATGAAAATGGTAGAACAAGCTCAAGCTATACTTGAGACTAGTCAAAAGTTCAATCAGACAAACTCTGTCAAGCCGGATTTGCATTTCCAAGGCTTACTAGAAAGATTAGAGCAGTTGGTAAACAAATCACAAATTTCTTTACCTCCACAGGCTCAACCAGTTGTTGAAAGAGGAAGCTCACCATCAATGGGAGCTTATGTTCCTAATTCCACGGCTGCTGGAATACCTCCTTCAATTCAACAGTACTCTCAAGAGTTCTTGCGGGAAATACAAGAAGAGAAATGGGCCAAGGAGAAGGGTGATTCCCCTCCTATTCTTGAGATTGATGATCTTCATGATCAATTTCCCCAAGACATTCCGTCTATCTATGGAGATCAAACAGAGCAACAAGAGGATGAGAGATTAGATTTTGAATCTAATTCTTTACAAGAGTTGCCTCATTTCACAGGCCCATGGGAATCTGAATCTCTCCAGATCAGAGCTCCCACAATATTGGTAAGAAATGAAGACTCAGTGATTCCAAGAAACACTGATGTTGTGAAGAACACTAAGGTTCAATGTCATCTCACTGTAGAGGAGCTGCTCAAGGCAAAACCGGAGCTCTGGAATCATGTGAAGGATCAGGTTCCAGAACTTGAATCCAATATACCAAAAGTAGGCTCTAAGCAAAAAGTTCCCGAGATACCTCTCGACAAGATAGGAGACATGAGCGAAGGTGAAGAAGGTAACACTTATCTTCCGATCACCTACCAAGGTTACACAACCAAAGCAATTATGGATTCGGGTGCTGGTGTTGCTATTGCGACCACTTCCTTGTGGAAGCGATGGGGCAAACCCACCTTAAGACCAACGAGAATGAAACTTCAAATGGCAGATGGTCATTTTGAAAGACCTCTCGGATTGCTTGAAGGGATAACTCTAACCACTTGTGGTGTAGAGTTTGAACATACATTTGCTATATGTGACTTTGAGAAAAATAATGTCTACGAGATGATCCTAGGAAGACCCTTCCTACGACAATTGCAAATAGTACAGGATTGGGGAACCAACTCCTTGTACTTACAGCACTTAGGGGTCACCACCAAGGTCAATTTGAAGGATTACACCTTCAGAGATGTACCACCCCTACAGTGGAATCCTATCCACAAAGCGAAAGAAGATTCTATCTCCGATCATTCTGGAAGTTCACCTGAACCATCATGGCTGCATGAAGATACTCACTTGTGGATGTGCAAGGTCGCGGAGGAAGAGGAAAAGCGCCTAAAAGCGAGAGAAGAAGGAACATCCCCAGGAGATAGACCAATAAAAGACCCAGCCTATACACCGATGATATTTCCAGATGAGGAATTTGAGCCTCATGGTTGGGCAGAGATCTTAGCTACCATGGACATTGCAGTCAATGAGGAACAATGGACACCTCATTGTGATGAGGAGGGTTATGATATTTCAGTGTTCATGTGTGAGTCCTTGTTGGAAGAGTGTGATCCTAGTGAGTTCATAGAAGAAGAAGAGAATGACGATGATCTAGAATCCATTGTGATGGATACTTACTTTGACTCAGAGGAACACTACTTAGAAGACATAGGAGTGTTAACCCAAAAAGAAGAAGAACCCCTTGCGAGTATTAAAACGATAAATTCAAAGAAAGGAAGTGAAGGAGGTCAAAAGAAAAAGAAAAGAAAAGCAGTGAAACAAGAAGAGGAAGAATCATTGTTTGAAGTACCAGAAAATTTCAAGAAATATGAAGTGGAAGATCAAAAAATTTTGGTACGAATGCCTAAGAGAGAGGCCATTATAGGAGAAGCATATGACAATAAAGAAAAGACCAAAAAAATTGTAGTGACCATTGAAGGGAACGAAGAGCGATGTACGTACATAGGAGACGACCTAAGTGCAAAAGAAGAATTAGAGCTTGTAGCTCTATTAAGGGAATATAGGGATGTGTTCGCATGGCACTATAGAGACTTGAAAGGAGTAGATCCAGAGATTTGCTCTCATACGATTCCGATGACCGCTGATGCCAAGCCCACCAAACAAAAGCCCTACACATATAATGACAATTATGCAGCCAAAATAAAAGAGGAAATTGACAGGCTGATTGAAGCTGGATTCATCTATGAGATTGAGCACACTGAATGGGTGTCCCCCATTGTAGTGGTGCCCAAGAAGGATGGGAAATTGCGAGTGTGCATTAACCTTAAAAAAGTTAATGTCGCTACGATCAGAGATAGTTATCCACTTCCAATCACCGAACATCTATTGGAGCATGTTGCAGGCAAGGAAGTTTACAGCTTCCTTGATGGATTTTCAGGTTACAACCAAGTAGCCATTGCCCCCGAAGATCAACACAAAACGGCCTTTGCCACAGAATGGGGAATCTTTGCATTTCGTGTGATGCCATTTGGGCTCACCAATGCACCTGCAACATTCCAAAGACTCATGTGTCATGTTGTTGGAAGCAGCCAGAGGCACAGACGCCACGGAAGCATGTAAAGACGGAGCAGGGAGCCAGTCGGATCAATTTTCCAAACAAATATATTTCTTATTATTTCTTCAAACATTCAACAGTGATTGTTATCACTAATTGTAACATATGTATCATAGAAAACCCCATTTTGTAATCCATAGCTCCATTTTGTGCAAGCCGAGGAGTCCTCGAGCTTGAGGAGCTTAGGTAGAATGCGCCTACCAATTTTCGTTATTTTTAGACATCGTTTACCCTTCCAAATAGCATCTAGGACCTATTTTTTAACTAGGCCGGTCACTAGATGTGAAACCGGTCAAAAGTAGTCTAGAAACTATAAAAAGAGCTAGAGAGCTCATTTTTGAGGTTGGTTCATTTTGGTTAGTGTGAGCTTAGAGATAGTTTGAGCTTGTAAGAGTATTCTTGAGTAATAGAGTTAATTTCCCACCTTCCATTGTGTTTTGCTTGTCTCTTCATTGTGTGTGTGTATGTGTGTGTGCATTTTTGTACTTCTCACCATCACTCTCACTTCATCTCACATTCACGATCTTCATATCACTCCTACCTCTCCCACGGATTGACATTAAGGAGGTGAAGCTTCTTAACGTGGTTCTCACCATTGTGCTAGAGCAACACCAAATTTGGCGCCGTTGCCGGGGATCGAGTCTAGGACGAACGTGTGATGGTAAGAGTATAGCAAGAAGTGGCGTTGGAAGGTAAAAATTTCAGTTTTTGTTGTTGTTTTTACTTAGTTTTTAGTGTTTTTCACCTCCCCCACACTCCATCTTCATCATCACATCATCATCTTCATCTCCAAAAAAATCAAAAAATTCAGCATATCCACCCATTCACCTCATTTCCCCTCATTGGTGCATGCGAGAGAGCGAGAGAGAACTTTTGTGCTTGTTTGTGCTTGTGTTTTCTTGAGTTTTCTTGCAGGTACAGAGCTTCAGAGCATCAGGAAAGCTTCCAAAAGGTAAAAAATGTACTTTCTGTCAAAAATTTCCGACTGTGTCAGACCATCGCGATGGTCCGCCAAGTTCGGATTTTGAGGTAGGCGACCACACCACGAGGTAGGCGATCCCTGCGTATACACGAAACCACAGCTGCATTTCAAAAATTCGTTGTTTGGTGGACCATCGCGATTGGCCCAGACCATCGCGATTGTGTCGCACCATCGCGATAGGCTCACGCCATCGCGACGGCTCGGCCGGACCATCGCGACGGTTCGCTTTTTCGGACCATCGCGACGGTTCACTTGAGCCATCGCGACGGTCCACTTGGACCATCGCGATTGTTCAGTTGACCCCGGACCATCGCGATTGGCTTATGCCATCGCCACGACAGTGCCACGTGTCACGATAGACCATCGCGACGGTTCGTTTTTCGGACCATCGCGACAGCCCAAAATCGGACCATCGCGATTGGCTCAAGCCATCGCATCGCGGACCATCGCGACGGTTCACTTCGGACCATCGCGATTGTTCCCCTTTGACCGTTGACTCGCGCCATCGCGATTGTCCACTTGATCGGGCCATCACGACGGTTCAACCTTACGCCATTGCGATTGTCCACCTTTGTCCGCTTGGTCACGCCATCGCGACGGTTCATTTTTTGGACCATCGCGACAGCCCAAAATCGGACCATCACGTTTGGCTCAAGCCATCGCATCGCGGACCATCGCGACGGTTCACTTCGGACCATCGCGATTGTCCACCTTTGACCGTTGACCGCGCCATCGCGATTGTCCGCTTGGTCACGCCATCGCGACGGTTCACTTTTTCGGACCATCGCGACGGTCCATTCCCACGCCATCGCGATCGTTCATTTCGGGCCATCGCGACGGTTCACTTTTTCGGGCCATCGCGATTGTCCAAATTCCATGCCATCGCGACGGTTCGCTCGGACCATCGCGATTGCCCACCCCCATCACAAATTTTGGACTCCAATTTTTGACCAATTTTGAGGGTATTTTTGAGAAATTTTTGGACCATTAGACTCATAGGAGACCCCTTATCTCATATTTGAGGGAAAACTGGATTGTCAGTTTTTACCCCCCAGGGCCTGAACGCGTATAACTTTTTCATCCGAAGTCCGTTTTTTGAGCTCAATAGCTCGTTAGAAAGCTCGTGACGAGTACTACGTGAGCTCAACTGTTTTTTTCTTAAAGAATACATCCATTTTTGGGATAAGCTAATTTGAGGTTCACTTAGTTTGGGACTAGGAAGCCAGGGGGCACACATTGAAAATTTGGGCAAAAAGGGAAGGGATTTAAAAGATGTATATGCTCAAGTGTTTAATCATCTTGTGAATTGGTCTAACATTGGAATTTTCCAGGTCTAGCAAGGGCAATCAAAGGCAAGCAAGCAAGGCAGTGAGGACAGCAGAGCTTGGGAAGCGCGGCTTCTTGGGCAACAGGGCATCAGAGCAACAGAAAAGCCGACTCGAGGTTGGAAGATTACTCAACCCCCTCAGTCAATTCTTAGCTAAGGCTAAACGGTAGTTGTGGATTTAAGACGATAGGAACGCCTCAAGTTCAAGATACATAATTCTTTCAAGTTTAAGACTTAAAGTAAAGGTGTGTGTGACGAAAACCTAAAGGAAAGAACATAAGTCTGACGGAACGAGAACTCAAAATCATCACGGAAAGTCGAATTCCTGACGCATATATTAAGACAAGAATCCAAAGAAAATTAAAAAAGAATTAAGAAAGTGATAACAAAGAACCATTGACGATCTAAGTGTGTAATTGAGCGAGCAAGGAAGGAAATTAATGAACCTTAGATCAGGGAGACACATAGGTAAGTCGGACAGAAGAAGCCTTAGATCATCAGAGGCTAGTGTAAGAACTACTGCTCGATCTTGGGCTCAGCAATTGAATAGTAGTTATCCCTACGAGTTGAGCTCAGAATCAAGTGAATCAGAGATGGCATTTAGCACAGATCGACCAGAAGGAGGGTCTCATGTAGCATACCTAGAAAAACTAGAAGGACCCTATAGAACGCAATTAGAGTTTCTCCGAACCAACCGATTAGGTGCTCGCATCTATGAGGATGGTTTGCAAAGGCAAGTGGTGCAACTGCACAACCCTGATCAACCCATTGGATTGGAAAGACCAGTGGTGAAATTTGAGAGAGACGCTTACATAGACAAAGAAGGAACCATGTACGTTCTGAGTACGCAGCCAAACGATACTAATGAGTTTGGCACAATTCAATTAGAGACGGAAACGAAATTTCCAGTAAAAGAACCGATAGAAGAACCTAGAACACCTAGAGGGAAATCCGTATTAACAAGAGTACTCATCCCAGAATGGATCCCTCAAGATAACAGGAGCACCGAGTTGTTCGTAAATAAAGAGACGGATGAAGCCTTTTGGAGGTACAGAAAGGAACACCCTGGTGAGATAGGCATCATTACAATTTATGAATTCAAGGACCCAGATACACCTGGAAAGGTTGTATACCTGGATGAGACTTCAGAAAGAGTCTTTGTGGTGCCTGAACGCGCTAAAAACACATACACATGGAGAGGTGAATTGATATTCCCTCCATCCAGAACGAACATAAATACAAGTCAACAAGGGGCAGGAACCTCCTCAGCCCATGGACATCAAAGAGAAGGAAATAAAGAGAGACCGGAAGTAAGCTTTAATCACCCCATAGGGAGAGATAGAACAACCACGGACACTAATAGAGCGGATAGACAAAGAGATCATGTAATACTAGGTGGTAGAGATGATTTTCCTCTACCTAGGCCACGTGAACACGCAAGAGTATTGAGACCCACTCAATTAGTGAAATCCATGAAAAATTATTTTGATGGGACAGGAGATCCCTATGACCACGTTGCAGAATTCAATCAAGTACTAAGAGCAGAACAAGTCGAGGACATGTTCACGCAGTACAACGCATTTGGACTAACGTTAAAGAATACCTCTTTAACTTGGTTTCAACCACTGCAACAAAGGCAATTTAGAGACATCCATCACTTTTTAGAGTCATTCATCACTGAATTCTCTAAAAGTGGGGTTAGACATGACACGTCTTCATTGATTCATAGCTTTAAACAGACCCCTCAGGAAACAGTAAGACTGGCAGGACGTAGGTTCAGACAATATGTCGAACGATGTCCAATGCAAGAGCTACCCTCACAAGCTAAACAAGTATCACTGTTCCTAGATGGCTTGTTGAGCGCTAAACTACGCTCCTATGTGTACCTAAAAGAACCCAGAACGCTAGAGGAGTGTGTAAGGATATGTATAGACATTGAGGACAACCTAGGAGAGGAATTAGAACTCTCAAAGGTCTATAAGGACTCAGATTGTTCTTCTCTAGCATCCACAAAATTGTCTAATTCGATAGAGGACCTAGCAGAAAAAGTGGCCCAGAAACTAGGAGTTTCTAGTAAACAGGTGCCCAAGCTACCAACAAACGTACGTTGTTACACTTGTGGTGGAAATCATTTGGCAAACATGTGCCCAATGCACCTCAACCTCAAGCCAACCCTAGTGGCCAATACTGTACAATTGAGAGGAGATATACAAATCATACGGCTCAGGACTGCCCATACAACAAACAAACCGTGAGACAGAACTACCCGCAAACATACCAGCAGCCAGGTAGGTATCAAGGCCAATACAATGCTCAGCCTTATTACTATAGGCCTCCCCAGAACTACCCATACCAGGCCCAACAGAGACCCCAACCTGTTTTAGCTCAGCAGCCACCCCCACCAGCGAATGTCATCTCAGTCAAATACGCTGCTGCAGAAGAGAACCTAAGTAGGGCGTTAGTGCCTTCTTCACCCTTGATCACAGAAAGTGACCCGAACTCAAACAGTTTTGACTCTACTCATGTAACTAGTCCACCCGCTTATTACACGGAGTCACCAGAACATGTGGAGACATATCATTATGATAATCCTCCAATGGAACCTAGTTGGGAGCCAGATTATACTAATGTGATGTACACAAACCCAAACCCACGGCCCCAATTGAGACAACAGAGACCACAGGGCCCTAGAGGACCATGCTTTAGGTGCCAAGGAGATCACTTCATAAAGGATTGTCCACATCCCCCAATAGCCAGGCAATCACAGTACTATAGCATCCAAGGCTTTTGTGCCGACTGTGGCAAAGAGCACATAATCAAAGATTGTCCTAAGAACCCAGTTAACGCTTCGAACGTGACACCGATCAACGTGATAGGCATTGTAAACAATGCAGATGGATCTAACCCTACATACGTGCCTATCCAAGCTATAACAAGAGCCCAGGCGCTCTTACAAAACCAACAGCTTAATCAAGAGAAAGTAGCCGGAACAAGTGAAGTTGCAGAATCTAGCAGTAAAAAGACAAAATCTTGGAAAGATTCTAGAGAAAGAATCAAGAGAAAGTGGAGTAAAAAGATAAGTGAGTTGGAAGGAAGTCTAAGAGAATCTAGAGCCAAAATACAAGAATTGGCCTCACAATAATTAAATCAAGAAAATCCAGCTCAGAAATCACGATCAGTTTTGGCGGAACCCATACCAGAAGATCTAGACATGATGTTTCGTGCATATCAGGCTAGAATAAAAGAGGGACCTCAAGTAACGGAAATGAGTAAAAACTACCCTCGAGCTGATCTAGAAATCGAGAGAACTAAACTTTGCATGAAGATGGTAGAACTAGCACAAGCCTTGTTCGAAGCCTCTAGATATCTTAATTGGAATAACATGGCAAAACCGGAATTACACTTTCAAGGACTAATGGAGAGGCTAGAACACTTGATAGAAAGCAAAGAGAAAAAGGATCATCATAGGAACCCTATTGTCCCAAAGACACAGGAAAGGAATGCACCATCCCTGTCTCAAGTACCTAATACAGAAAGTCAAGACAATTTGTCTTCCATACATAGGTACTCACATGAATTTTTGAGGGAAATCCAAGAAGAGAAATGGAGAAAAGAACAAGGAACTCATCCTCCTATTCAAGAAATAGACGACTTGCAGGAACAATTTCCCCAAGACATCCCCTCTATATATGATGATGTAGAGGTGGAGCAACTGAGTGAACCCACAGGATTTGAATCTAATTCTTTACAAGAATTACCTCAGT
The DNA here is from genome assembly GCA_020310875.1 of Ceratopteris richardii. Classification (NCBI taxonomy): domain Eukaryota; kingdom Viridiplantae; phylum Streptophyta; class Polypodiopsida; order Polypodiales; family Pteridaceae; genus Ceratopteris; species Ceratopteris richardii. Next base: position 859,609 of record MU260069.1, read on the forward strand.
TCACAGGACCTTGGGAAGCTAAGTCTATTAGTATGAGAGCACCCACGATAATAGTGAGGAATGAAGAATCAGTGATCCCTAGGAACACGGAAGTGATCAAGAATACCAAAGTACAGTGTAATCTCACTCTGGAGGAATTGTTAAAGGTGAAACCAGAATTGTGGAAGCACGTAGCAAATCAATTCCCCGAGTTTGCTACCACACCCTCTCAAATAGGATCACATAAGAAGGTACCAGAGATACCCGTGGAAAAGATTGGAGATGTAAGCGAAGGAGAGGAAGGTAACACATATCTTCCAATAACCCATCAGGGCTACACCACGAAAGCCATCTTAGATTCAGGAGCCGGAGTAGCCATCGCTACTACCGCTTTATGGAAACGTTGGGGTAAGCTAGCCCTCAGACCCACCAGGATGAAGCTACAAATGGCTGATGGACACATAGAAAAACCGTTAGGCTTGCTAGAAGGCATATCTCTCACCACTTGTGGTGTAGAATTTGAGCATACTTTTGCCATTTGTGACTTTGCGAAAAACCGTGCGTATGAGATGATATTGGGACGACCATTCATGCGTCAGTTGCAAATTGTACAAGATTGGGGAACTAATTCTTTGTACTTGCAACATTTAGGAGTGACTACTAAAGTCAATCTTAAAGACTATTCACACAGAGATGTACCCCCAATACAATGGAATACCATCCATAAGACACCAGTAGAGACGGAATCCGTGCACTCATTAGAATCAGATCCTTCTTGGTTGCATGAGGATACCCACTTATGGATGTGTAAAGTAGCCAAACAAGAGGAAGAACGATTAGAAGCAAGGACGTTAGGTGCAGAACAACATCCACGAACCCTTCAAGATCCAGCCTATGCACCTGTAGTATTCCCAGACGAGGAGTTTGAACCCCATGGTTGGGCAGAAATCCTAGCAACCATGGATGTAGCCATCAATGAAGAACAATGGACACCCCACTCTGACGAGGATGGCTATGACATTTCAGTTTTCACGATAGAGCCAATCATGGGCGATGCAATTTTAGAAGAGTGTGAACCAGACACTGATGCATTTGAGGATGCAAGCGATTTTGATTTAGAATCAATTATCATGGACCCACCCTTTGCATCAGAGGAAGAATATTTCTACGAAGTAGAGACTCACCCTCAGAGACACGAGGAAATTACGAATGAAGTGAGATTAGCCACGGAAGTGACTACTAAGAGTGAAGGAAAGAAAAGAAAGAAGAAAGAAACCATGTCGGAAAAAGAAGAATCTTTATTTGAAGTACCCGAGAATTTCAAGAAATATGAAATCGAAGATAGAAGGATCATGGTACGAATGCCCAATAGAAAAGCGACTGATGGACAAGTATATGATAACCGAGAGGAAACCAAGAAAATAATAGTTGCCATAGAAGGAGAAGAAGAAAAATGTACATACATAGGGCATGATTTGACAACTGAAGAAGAAGAAGAGTTAGTTGCCCTATTGCGCGAATATAGAGATGTTTTTGCTTGGAGTTATAAAGATTTGAAAGGAGTGGATCCAGATATATGTTCTCATAGAATCCCTATGACTCCAGATGCAAAACCGACAAAACAGAAACCTTACACGTACAATGATAACTACGCTGCGAAGATTAAAGAGGAGATAGATCGCTTGATAGAAGCAGGATTCATTTACGAAATTGAGCATACCGAATGGGTATCCCCCATTGTGGTTGTGCCCAAGAAGAATGGAAAATTGCGTGTGTGTATTAACCTTAAAAAAGTTAATGCCGCCACGATTAGAGATAGTTATCCTCTTCCTATCACGGAACACCTATTGGAAAGAGTTGCGGGCAAGGAAGTTTACAGCTTTCTTGATGGATTCTCAGGCTATAACCAAGTAGCCATTGCTCCAGAAGACCAACACAAGACGGCTTTTGCCACAGAATGGGGCATATTTGCATTTCGAGTGATGCCATTTGGCTTAACAAATGCACCCGCTACTTTCCAGCGACTCATGTGTCATGTTTTTAAGGAATTCTTACGCAAGAGCTTGGAAGTTTACGTCGATGACTTATGTGCTCATTCAAATATAAGACAGACACATATCCCAGAGTTAAGACAAATATTTGACAAATGTCGAGAATATCAGGTTTGTTTGAACCCAGAAAAATGCGTTTTCATGGTCAGACAAGGCAAAATTCTAGGACACATTGTGTCAAAAAATGGAATCTCCACGGACGAGGAAAAAGTGAAGGTAATTGCGGATCTACCTAGGCCGACGAACATCAAAGAGTTACAGGCATTTATGGGCCATTGTGGATATTATCGACGATTCATACACATGTATGCAATCATAGCCAAGCCTCTGTACTCTCTTTTAACCAATTTTGAATGGACAGATGAATGTGAAAATTCATTCAATGAACTCAAACGACGCTTGTGCTCAACACCTATATTGACTACCCCAGATTGGAGTAAGCCATTCCATGTACATGTGGATGCATCCAATTACGCCATAGGATGTGTGTTAGCACAACCCACGAATGAAGGTAACATAGATCTCCCCATAGCCTACGCGAGCAGACAATTGAACGCAGCAGAAAGAAATTATACCACGACGGAACGAGAAGGATTAGGGATGATCTACGCAGTAAAGAAGTTTAGGCACTACTTGTTGGCCAACAAATTCAAGTTCTTTACAGATCATCAAGCCCTATTATATTTAGTCAACAAACCTTGTAACACAGGACGACTGATACGTTGGTTTCTATTACTCATGGAGTATGATTTTGAAGTGGTAGTTAGGAAGGGAAAGACGCATCTTAGAGCTGACCACCTCTCAAGATTAACCTCAGGAGAAGCTCCTCAAGGAGTAGCGGATGAATTACCAGATGCATACTTGTTTAACCTCGAGATAGCACCGGAATGGGCTAAGCCTATAGTCCCTATTCTCACCTATGGACCCAAGAATCCTAGGATAAAGATCAAAGAAGGAGAGATTACCAAATCTCAGAGGTACCAAATAATGGCAGGAAGCATATACAAACAGGATAATCAAAAGATTCTTGCTTGTTGTGTAGATGAATCAGAATATGCGAATTGGTTGCAATTAGCACACATAGGTGCACTAAAGCAACACCATTCAAAACATCGAACATTACAGACTCTGCATAGATTAGGAGTATATTGGCCTACGATGGAAGCAGATGTCTACAAGTTGTGTAAAGAATGCCATGTTTGTTGTGAAAGACCACCAGTAGAACATGCTACACTCTACCACGTGTCTCTCACACCAGACTGGAGTGAACCTTTAGTGACATACTTGAGGACGAACACATTCCCTCAAGGAATGACCTTAGCTCGACAACGCAGTCTAGAGCAGGAAGCTCAAGACTACTCACTTATTGGCGATAATCTATACAGAAGAGGACGAGATGGATATTTAAGACAATGTGTTCATGAGAGCGATTATCTTAGCATACTAGAGACTGCACACCAAGGTGTTGCAGGAGGTCATTTTGGACCAGATAGGATAATCAAAGCCATTCTCTTTGCAGGATTATGGTGGCCCACTCTTCACATGGATGCACATACCTATGTAAAGAGATGTGATGTGTGTCAAAGAACTCAGTTTCCTACTCGCAGAGATGAAATGCCATTGAAACCCATGATGGGCGGACGTGCATTTTCTAAGTGGGGTATAGACTTTGTAGGACCCATCAACCCCCCTGCAAAAGGTACACATGCGGAATACATTATTGTTGCCACAGATTATCTGACGAAATGGGTAGAGGCAAAAGCCACAAAAAAGAATGATGCACACACGACTGCAAAATTCTTATTTGAAAATGTCTTTACAAGATATGGATTGCCTATAGAGTTAGTGAGCGATCGAGGCACTCACTTTCTAAACCAAGTCATTGAATATCTGTTGCAGGATTTTATGGTGATTCACAAGAAATCTGCACCATATCATCCTCAGGCCAATGGTCAGGCTGAAAGCACTAACAAGATACTGTGTACCGTACTGACGAAACTCGTGAACAATAAACGTTCAGATTGGGACAAACAGTTACACCACGCTGTTTGGGCATATCGAGTGGCCTACAAGACCGTACTCAATGCAACTCCCTTTCAGATGGTTTTTGGTCAGAATGCAGTGCTTCCTTTGGACTTCTTGATACCGACCCTTAAGGTTGCACAAGAACATCAGTGGACCGGCCATGAATTATCAGCAAGAATAATGGACTTGGAACGATTAGGAGAAACCAGGCTGAAAGCAGCAGTAGGAATATACGCAGCGAAGAAGCGACAAAAAGCATATTTTGATGCACATGTGAAAGATAAAGGCCTAAAAGAAGGAGATTTAGTTCTAGTGTATACACTGAAACAGCACGCACGGAAGTTAGAAAAGCGAGGTTATGGACCTATGATCATTAACAGACTTTCGACAAGTGGAGCAGTACAGTTAGCCACCTTAGAAGGAGATATAATGCCTAATTACATTAGTGGCTGTAGAGTCAGGTTATATCAAGAACCTCTTACTGAGGATATGCTTAGACGACTCACGTTAGCAAAGAAGCGTAAGGAGGAAGAAAACAGAATACGAGCCGAAGCTCAAGCAGAAGCCATAGAACGCATTAAGCGCATGAAGCTAAGAAGACAAGGACTAGGGAGAGAACATTATAACCATCTGGAAACATCACCCAGATATCCCATGGCCATGTGTCAAGTAAAGTCAACCACTCATCCTAGCATAGTGGACAGGAGACCATTCGTTACAGTTAGGCTAGAGCACGGTAACCATAGCCAAGAACTCAGGGCTTTGATTGACTCAGGTGCTGCGACTAGTGCGATTAGATGGTCCCACTATAAGGATTCAGGAATAGAAATGCGGCCAATTGAGGCATACCTCATAGGCCTAGGAGGCATGGAAACCCCTTGCATGGGTGAGGTGGACCTTCCTATCCTCATTAAGGATGTGACCATGACGGCGAAGCTACTAGTGTGCCATGATGACGACCTGATAGAACCCCTAATCCTTGGCCAAGATTGGCTATACGATCACTCAGTGGACCTAAATCTTAGACAAGGCTCCTTACAGATTGGAACCTTAGAACAGAAGCGAGTGATACCGCTTGACTTCCCTAACGGCATTCCGCTTGACGGTTGTGATCCTAGACCCTATGAAATGCATGCGACGGAAGACCGGAAGATCTTTAAGCAGACCAGTCATGTTACGTCTACACCAACCCACTCGGGCTTGGCTATGGACAGTTGTCAATCAGAAGGACGACAGGAGATCTTCCCTGGGACTCCCTGCAAACTAGAAGAGACAGTTACCCAACCACAAGGGCAGATGGACACAATCAGCGGTCAGGTGGGTTGCATCAGCGGCCAAATGAGCACGACACCCTGCGGTGCTCATCCTTCCAAACTTGTTGCGGACTGGCCTAGATTAAAGTTAAAGAACGAATCACTTCCTAATGGGCAGGTCACGCAAGTGTTGGACCTCCCTTCTTTTCCAAAGCAGAGTGTCCATCCGACCTCTCAACCTCAACAACAACAGAGCCACCCACAACGAAGGAACCCAGACCGACGGCAGTATCAGAAGACACAACAAGGAAAGCAGTCTAGGCCACCCAAAGGAAGCGGCACCAGACAAATATGGGTGCCAAAAGGACAAAAAGCACCGAAGAACTACAACCAAGCAAAGATCGACAAGAAAAAGGCAGTGCAGAAACAGATTCGATATCCACCATCCCCTCGACCTCCTTCTACAGATCCGAGCATTCGACAAATTTGGATCGCCAAGAAATACCTTACCCACAGACCCACACCCACGCAGATTTGGGTACCCAAACCATGTATCATAGCTCAATCCATGAGCCATGTAATATATAATCCTCACAAACCTTTCCATCCCTCGATACTACCACACCCGATACCACCTTTTGCCCCTCAGCAGAAACCCACCACCCATTCAAGAACCCTTAGGAAATGGATACCGAAGCGTGTCCAACCGTCTTCCCCTAACCCAGTGTCTAACTACCCCCCGACTAACGTACAACCTTGTACTAAATTACTAACCGTTAAACCTTGTAATAATCCACCCACCATCATCACACATCACTCGTAATCTCATCTCATCAAAAAATGTATGCATGATCTGAAACATGCAGGAGTCTAGAGACCCGCACTTGTGCTGCAAGAAACATTGCATCCATCACATCACAGCACTTGGCTACATGGGTTACGCATCAGTTATGGAAAGGGATTGCGGTCTCACTTTAATGGGATCATAATTAATTTCCATGCTAATGTGTTAATCTTTTGTAGCAGATCTTTCTCATTAGCGCATCCGTCACCATGCAAACCGACGAAGGAACATCAGGAGCAGGCCCCAGTGTAGCGGCAGTGCCCCTCAACGTATTACGAGCAGAATCCCACCCAACTGCTCCACCACCGGAATTCCAAGGATTTCCAGGGCCCATGCCGATCGACAACCCACCTATGGGCTACACTGAAAAGATACACCGGAACTCTCATTGGTTTCAGGGACTTGCAGGACCCCTTGCGGACGCGGACTTTATATTTGAATCCACTTTGACATTTGATGACCGCACGTGGGGAAAATACCAGTTCTTCTCCAGAGAGTTCGAAGCCCTACAGAGCACCCAGGATTTAACTCACGTTTGGGCCAGAGCAGGCTTCACGGAGTATTTCAGTGATCCTCTGCCCAAACCGGATTTTTACAGGTGCTATTACTTAATCACTACCTTGCAGGCCTCCGAGAACAAGGATATCCCAGGAACCTTCATTTTGCCCTCTTTAGTGGATGATCCACCTTACAAAAGGTTTTACCTATCAAAGGATTTAATCAGAGCGGCCATCAAGATTCATGGAACCCACACACCCACAGATAGAGAAAGATTAATTCCAGATCCTATGAAACGTGGGGACGTCACTAAGTGGGAGGAGATCTCGGCTATTACACCTGAGCTGTCAAAGCCACTAAGCATATGCATGCAACACTCTGCATTCCCCGCTCAGGACAGATTTACCATGCCCCATAAACGAATCTGGTTCGGATTGTATTTGGCATGCACGGGACCTCAAACTGTTGATCTGGCAAGCTGGATCATAGATCAAATGTATCTGGCATAGCACAGATGGGAGCGTAAAAAAGTGCTTAATGGATGTTGTGCACTCACAAGAATTGTGTATATGTGCTTGGCTTATGACTTGCCAATTGAGCGTGCACTAACAGGAGAAGAACTGAAGGCATTCAAAGGAACGACGAAGAAAGCCAGAAAGCCTAGTAGAACACGGGCAGGTAAGCGCATGAGAGGCACCATTCCTTGCCTTCAAGTGCCAGAGTCGCCATCACCACAACCCTCTCCAGAGCGACCACAGACAGAAGCGGCTCCCACAGTACAACCTATTCGCATAAGGTTGTCCAGACCAGTGGTTCCGGAGGCCACCACTAGTATCGCTGCACCTCAGGCAGCTGCCACCTCAGAACCCACCACCACAACAGCAGAAGCTCCCACCACTATTGGTGCGGAAGCGTTTTCTTTTCCAATACCACACATGGAGGCAGAACCCATAAACACCACATTCGACTTTGAGATGCCGGATGCATTCTCAAATGAATTCCAGTTTTCAGAAGCACAAATGTTCTCTCAGGAATATGAACGCCCCAGCTACCCTACCACGCCGCGAGATCTGCCACAGGGACAAGCTGTGTCGAGCTCTGAAGAAGAAAGAACCGAAACAGACGACGATGAAGGCGACGATGAAGCCAGCCTGGGCTCACAAGACGGACAGACAGATGGCCAAGGCCAACAAACCGACGCACAAGGCGACACCAGCACATATGAAGATGAGACTTTCAAAGCCGCAGCTTACACGCTGGCTGTAAAGAAATTATATCGTACGATGGAGAAAGTCTGGGCCCGGAAGAAGTTAACTGAAGAGGAGAGCCAGGCATTAATTGAACAGGAACTCATCTCCGGAGGATTCGAAGACGCATACATCAGAGGGTTCAGAGAGTTAGTCAAATCAGTAGGCTCCCATGAAGCACTCAGGTTTTTACAAAGAAAGCAACTACCACAGTTTGACCCCCGCCGAGTGCGACTACTTTCAAAGCCCGGAGAGTATATTCGCGTACCAACAGGAGCTCAATCTTCAGCACAAGCCAGGGAGGCACGCCTCGTCCCAGAAAGTTCATTGACCGCAGAAACCATCCTTGTAGATTCCCCACCACGTACTACCGTTGTACATACCACTACTATCCTCGAAATAACATCTACACCCTCTACTCCTCTCTCACCTCATGTATCACCGACCCATCCTGTATCCCCTGCACACCCACCTGCTCCTCCAACATCCACACCAGTCCATGGCAACATAGCCACAACCTTTACCCCGCCCATTCATGCCACCATGCCCACACCCAGCCCTTCGTATCTACATGTTAACCCCTTCACCCCTTCATCTTTCCCCGCGTTTCCCCCACCTCTAAGACCCCCATTCCCCTTTCTAACCCCACTAACCTTCTCACCAGTTTCACCTCCCCAACCCACCATAACCCCTATTTCCCCTTTTCACCAAGCTGCTCCAGCCAGCCCCCATGTAAATTACTCCACATTTGTAAATCCCGTCTTCACACCTACACAACCACCCACTTACACACCGCTTTTCACAGTCACCGCACTTGGCACGACCAACGGCATGGACATATCACCATCCACTTCACCACCACCCACTCCACTCACAGCACCATCATTTTTAGACACATCACAATTTTCCACGATCACCACTGCATCCACCGTCCCAACCCCATTTCCCATTCCCGCTGCATCTACTCCCACTGCATCATCATTTAGCACTTCACTACTACTATCGCCCACCATAGACACCGCATTTCAACACATGTTCACGTGCATGACACAAGTCCGCGATGAGTTTGCATCACTTGGCACCAACTATCAACAGCTGCAGAGAACGACGAATGAACTACAGACGCAGCTTAATTCATTATCAATTGAGAATGCCTCACTGAACAGCCGATACCAAGATTTACGAGAGGCCTACCACAAATTAGAACTAGAAAGTGAGGAGAAAACAAAAGAAGCCACGGCGGATTTGGACAACCTACTTCGAGCCCAGACCGTCCGCAATGCAACGCTCACTAGAAATATGGGCTTATTAAGAAGACACTTAGCCGCAGCAAAAGAAGAGAACCAGAGACTCCAAGAGCAGAATAGAGAGAATCTGGAAGCGGCATTGGACCATCCAGAACAACCCTTAAGTCCTAGCAAATTCAAAGCTATCCCATCTGAATCGATGAGGATATTGCTAGATGATCATGTGCGATTGCTCGAGGATTATGATCGTATGAACGAAGAGCATCACAAGTTAAAGGAAGATCACAAGCTGCTACAGCTCAGAGAACCGGCGACACAACAAGTACACGTAGCAGCAGAATTACCAGCACCTGCGGACCCTGCCCCTGAAATTTTAGAGGAACTCAACGCACTTCGGGCCCAGGTAATACATCTCGAATCTAGAATTGCAGTCTATGAAGCACCACCAAGGCCAGACTCCCCACCTGAGCTACCAGCTGAGGAAGAAACCGTCACTATCCCGGTGGAGGAGACATTCGAAGAGGCATATGAACCGATACCCATCCTAGGCGGACGTGTCACGGCCGAAGGCCAGATGACCTATGAATTACCTACCCCCGCGTGGATGAAGACAGTGGAAGAACTCGGAACGACACATTCGGCCAGAGTAGAGGCACAGCTACATGCCATGGCCATGATTGAAGAGAGAATTTTACAGTCACCATTCTTTGCTCAATTGGCCCCGCGACGATACATATCTGGGCATGAGCTCCAATATAAACCGTACTTCATGTTAATGGCCGAATACCAGTTAGCCATAGAGAAAGAAACAGGCATGAAACCAACGCATGCAACTCAATTCGAGCCGGAGGACTTGCCACCAAGTGCACAGAGAGGTGAAATCCATCAACCAGACTGGCGCAGAGATTTATTGCAAAACTATCCCGAGATGATGAGCACATGGGTGAAAGCGCCGCTACACTTAAAATTTAACCCATGCTGGGGACCAGTCCCACGACGCCGCTCTTGGACTGCCTTCGCTATTAAGGTACAGAACAATAAGCAGTGCCAAGACTGGCTGAATTATCCCTATTTCAAGCCACCAATCGAGTTACCCACAGTAGGCTACATGATGGCGACGATCCGCCACTGGCTCCCTAGGTTAAAGCATATGAATGATATTGCCGCGCACATGACTGTCAAAATCTTTGACATGATGCAAATGATCTTTAAAGTCTTCCGACGCGTCAAGGCTCCCCATGTAAACACCCCGGGCTTTGAGCATGGCAACTTTGATTTAGTCTATGATATGAGCACAACGCCATCGCTACGGGTGTGTTACGCCTGGCACTGTAGAATCAAATACCTATCGGCATGCTACAAGCAGACATTCGAAGAAATGTTCACCACCGGCTTTTGGGAGTACCATTCAGAGGTATTTATAAGCAGGCCCACACACTTATTGCAATTATTCGCCTGTGAACGAATGGTGTACTCCACACATTATCAGCTCCCACCACCAGACGAGCCGCAACCTATCCACTGGGAGAAACTCGAGGCTGATCTAGCCCGAGGCATTCGTATATCAGAGCACACCCTCGCTCAAGACCTCCTACAGAACTACATCCGGCAGACCTCACAACAAGGTTCTGTCAGGGACGACAGAAGCGAGAGGGAGGGGGGTGTTGGAAGCAGCCAGAGGCACAGACGCCACGGAAGCATGTAAAGACGGAGCAGGGAGCCAGTCGGATCAATTTTCCAAACAAATATATTTCTTATTATTTCTTCAAACATTCAACAGTGATTGTTATCACTAATTGTAACATATGTATCATAGAAAACCCCATTTTGTAATCCATAGCTCCATTTTGTGCAAGCCGAGGAGTCCTCAAACTTGAGGAGCTTAGGTAGAATGCGCCTACCAATTTTCGTTATTTTTAGACATCGTTTACCCTTCCAAATAGCATCTAGGACCTATTTTTTAACTAGGCTGGTCACTAGATGTGAAACCGGTCAAAACTAGTCTAGAAACTATAAAAAGAGCTAGAGAGCTCATTTTTGAGGTTGGTTCATTTTGGTTAGTGTGAGCTTAGAGCTAGTTTGAGCTTGTAAGAGTATTCTTGAGTAATAGAGTTAATTTCCCACCTTCCATTGTGTCTTGCTTGTCTCTTCATTGTGTGTGTGTATGTGTGTGTGCATTTTTGTACTTCTCACCATCACTCTCACTTCATCTCACATTCACGATCTTCATATCACTCCTACCTCTCCCACGGATTGACATTAAGGAGGTGAAGCTTCTTAACGTGGTTCTCACCATTGTGCTAGAGCAACACATGTCTTCAAAGAGTTCTTGCGAAAGAGCTTAGAAGTATATGTGGATGATTTATGCGCTCATTCCCAAGAAAGAAGTTACCACATCCCTGAGCTCAGACAAATCTTCAACAAGTGTAGAGATTATCGAGTGTGTCTGAACCCAGAGAAGTGTGTGTTCATGGTACGAGAAGGTAAGATCTTAGGTCACATTGTTTCTAAGAATGGAATTTCAACAGATGAAGACAAAGTAAGAGCAATAGCAGAGTTGCCAAGACCAAGGAATGTTAAAGAGGTACAAGCCTTTATGGGCCATTGTGGATATTACCGTAGGTTTATCCACATGTATGCCATCATCGCTAAACCTCTTTATGGGTTGTTAACAAATTTTGAGTGGAACGAGGAATGCGAGACTTCCTTCAACGAGCTGAAAAGACGTTTGTGCACAGCACCAATATTGACTACTCCGGATTGGAGCAAACCCTTCCATGTCCATGTAGATGCCTCCAATCATGCAATAGGATGTGTACTAGCACAACCCACAGGTGAGGGAAACCTGGATTTGCCGATAGCATATGCTAGTAGGCAATTAAATGCAGCTGAACGAAATTATACCACAACGGAAAGAGAAGGCTTAGGTATGGTATATGCTGTGAAGAAGTTTAGACACTATCTATTGGACAATAAATTCAAGTTTTTCACTGATCATCAAGCTTTACTATATTTGGTCAATAAACCTTGCAACACAGGCCGCTTAGTAAGATGGTTCCTCTTACTAATGGAATACGACTTTGAAGTTGTTGTCAGGAAAGGTAGAACCCATCTTAGTGCAGACCATCTTTCTCGCATCACTTCCGGAGAGCCACCGCAAGGAGTGTCTGATGAATTGCCCGATGCTTATCTGTTCAATTTAGAAGTTGTTCCTAAATGGGCAAATAAGTTGGTACCAGTCCTAACCTTCGGGCTTGCAAATAAAAATGTTAAAACAAGCAAAGAGGAAATTGTAAAATCACTAAAGTATCAAATATTGGCCGGAAGTATGTACAAGCAAGATACCGAGGGCGTATTAGCTTGTTGTGTCGAGGATGATGAACATGCTAGTTGGTTGCAACCCACAAGCTAACGGACAAGCCGAGAGCACGAATAAGGTCCTATGTAACGTATTGACGAAACTTGTAAATAATAAACGCTCGGATTGGGACAAACAACTTCATCATGCTGTTTGGGCATACCGAGTTGCTTACAAAACGGTACTCAATGCCACCCCATTTCAGATGGTCTTCGGACAAAATGCGGTGCTACCATTAGATTTCCTAATTCCAGCTTTACGAGTAGCACAAGAGCATGAGTGGAATGGACATGAGTTGTCCTCTAGGATCTTTGATCTAGAACGTTTAGGTGAGACGAGGCTACGAGCAGCAGCAAGCATCTATGCTGCAAAGAAACGACAAAAGGCATACTTTGATGCCCATGTGAAGGATAAGGGCTTGAAAGCAGGAGATCTAGTTTTAGTCTACACATTGAAACAACACGCAAGGAAGCTAGAAAAGAGAGGCTACGGACCTATGATCATCAATAGGATCTCCACGAGTGGGGCAGTACAACTAGCCACTTTAGAGGGGGATGTTCTCCCAAACTATATTAGCGGATGCAGAGTCAAGCTGTATCAGGAACCCCTCACGGAGGAAATGCTAAGTCAACTCAATACTACTAAGCAACGTAAAGAGGAGGAAAAACGAATTCGAGAAGAAGCACAGGCAGAGGCCTTAGAGCGTATCAGACGAATGAAGTTGAGGAGACAAGGGAGGGATCAGCCTGTGACTGACACTCAAGAGTCTCCAGGCTATCACATGGCCATGTGTGAGGCTTCAGGTGAACGTACCCATAAGATAGTGGACCGACGACCTTTTGTGACCCTAGAAATGGGACAAAGAGACAACACAACAAGCGTGAGGGCTTTAATTGATTCAGGAGCAGCCACAAGTGCAGTTCGGCTTTCTTATTGCCAGCAGCTGCAATTGGAGGTAGAACCCCTAGAAGCATATCTGATAGGATTAGGAGGTGTTGAAACCCCTTGTATGGGAGAGGTGGATCTTCCCCTCTACATACAAGAGGTCCTCATGCCAGCAAAAGTGCTAGTGTGTGAAGACGAGGATCTGACCGAACCTCTTGTCTTAGGCCAAGACTGGATCTATGATCACGCAGTCAACCTCAACCTAAGAAGTGGACTTCTTCAGGCTTGGGTAGGCCAAAGCCGTCTCACGATTGAATTAGAAAATCAAGCACTCAAACCAATAGAACAGGCACCAACTCTTGGTCCCTCCAGGAATCCACATGAAGATAACAATGTTGTGCTTGTCCAAACTTCTATGGTGCAGAGGAATGTCAATCTTACTGAAGGTTTAGGAGCCAAGAAGGAGTTCCTAACTGATCCAAAGAAGATTCTAAACGAGCAGACCGAACATCACTCTACACGAAGGAGGCTGCTGATCAAGAGGCAGGAGCGCCAACCCGTGCAACACAGAGCACCTCGGGGCGCGAAGCAGATCTGGATACGCAAGGATGGGAAACCCACAACTCTAATAGCAGACTCTCAAGAAGACAAGAAACGAGCCTCACCGTCAAGGAACAAAGTTAAGAAGCCCCCTAGGATAACCCCTAGGCATACCATTTCTATTTGGGTCCCTAAGCGGTCAATGAAGGCTACCCCTAATGCTAGACAGATATGGGTGCCCAAGGCCTGCTTACAAGCCCAAATTACTTCACCTTCAGGCACTAGGATGAAGCAACTTTCACAAGCACTCATGACCAACAACTCAGAAAATGAAAAGATACCTACACCTCTCACTATCCCCACTCCCATCAACCCTAGGAATGTCTGGAAATGGGTACCCAAAAGGTCCCAAATACATCACACTCTCATACAGAAATCTTCACCTGTCTTTAGCTCTAAGAGCTACGACTCCTCTATCAAAGTGTGGAGAATTAAACTGTGTACTAAACCCCCTGACCCTATTCTGTAAATCCGTCCACACTAACACAGGAGCATTCCGAGCCCATTGCATAACCAAAGTATGCATCTAGGATGACACTGACCTTTAATCACCACTCACACCTATCACAAACACTTCACCACTAACCACTGACCTCCGGGATTGTCATGTTAGTATTGTGAAGGGAACACCATTACATCTTGTTTCCTATGCAACACTAATGTGCCTTTCGTCTTCCAGCAGATAAGCAACCTACTCTCATGGCAACAGCGGCAGGCACAAGCTCTCAGGCAGGATCTGGTGCTCCAATCAATTGGGATGCCATGCCGGTGGAGGCCCCACCAATAGCTCGGCCTGAGGAGTTCGTGAATGTGCGGAGGATTCCTATTCCAGATCCACCAAATGGCCTAACCGAAAGAGTAAAGGGGCATTCTCACTGGTTCAATGAGATGCCAGGAGATTTGGGAGACACGGATCACATCTGGGAATCCAAGATGGAATGTGGAGGAGTGTGGTGGACCTTCCAGTTCTTCTCACGAGAATTCGAAGCATTGCAAAATGCAGCTCCACTTCAAGATATCTGGCAAAAAGCAGGATTACAAACTTATTTCAGTGCAGCTCTGCCTAAACCAGATTTCCTCAGGTGCTACTACCTAATTGCCACGCTGAAGCCGACAGGGGATAAGGATCATTCAGGCACATTCTAGGTGCCCTCCTTGTCAAATCTGGAGGAAATGAGGAAGTTTGAATTGAATGTTACCTTAATAAGGGAAGCACTTTAGATGTATGGCACGCATGTACCTTCTGACCGTGAACCCTTGATACCTGAGTCGATGAAAAGCAATAGAATCAAGAAGCTAAAAGAAATGTGCGCCCTCACCCCCAACATCGCCATACCTTTGCGGATGTGTCTCCAACACTTCGCATTCCCAGCTCAAGACCGTTTCACCCAACCTCACAAGAAGATATGGTATGGGTTATATCTAGCAGAGACTGGAAGCTTGCCCATTAAGATGCCTGTATGGATCTTGGACCAAGTGTATGAGGCAGGCAAGCGGGGTGTGAGGAAGCCTACTCTACATGGCTGTTGTGCGCTTACAAGAATCATCTACAGATGTCTTGCATATGATGTGCTAGTTGCCTGAGCCCTAAAGTATGCACAACTGGAGCTGTTCAAAGGGCGGAAGTCAGGGAGCCAGCCTGCAAAACGAATGCGTGGATCGCTCTCCCAGGTAACGATCCCTCAAGAAGCCACGACCGAAGCTTCTCCCCGACCAGAAGCTCAGGTCACACCTTTCACGATCCATCTTCAAGGAGTTCAGGCTAGGGAGGTGGTACAACCCGTTCCATCCGCCCCTCCACTACCTACCGATGCAGAGTTTGCATCTATGGCCACCTTCACAGAAGATCCAAACTTCGATTTTGAAAGATTCCTGCAGACGGTCCCCCTATCCGACAGTGAAGATTCCCCTGACAATGTTGATCCGGGTGCATCAGTCCAAAGAGAACAGCCACGGGGCGAGACCAGCAGAGTACATGGAGAAGAAGTGGCACAACATCCTCAGGACCCAAATACACAAGTTCAGGAAGGTGCACAAAGAAATGAACCAGAAGATAGTGGAGAAGAGGCCCCTGCCTACACGGCACAACTCAGACGGCTATACAAGACCATCAAGCAGGTACATAGAAGACATAAGATGACAGAAGAGGCGAATAGAGCTCTAGTGAACCAGATGCTCCAAACCGAGAATGTCGACTCACATTTTGTGGAATCATTGAATCTATTGGCAGAGACATGTGGGATCGGGGAAGCATTGAGGACAATGGTCTATCAGGAAAACCCTATCTATGATCAACGAAGGATTGATACACGGCCACGACGCGGGAAAATGATTCAAATGGAAGCCTCTACCGCCTTGCCTACTATAATTTCAGAGGATGTTCACATGACGAGCCCAAGTCCCACTGACGAACAAGAGGTAATTACTCACGTACCATCTCCACCGCCACCTTCCATCCACCCTTCAGAACCCTTCTCCACAATCCCTTCGGAACAACCGATATCCACCCATCATGAAACCATTGTACACACCTCCATTTTTACATCCTCCCCTTTACCCACATCCAGCACTTCCACCCAAACTTTTGAACCCCACACCGGTCATCCGGCCACCGATCAAACCATAATAGGTCACCCTTCCTATCTCCCCGCCCTTGGACAACCACTTGCCAATAGCCAGACCTCATCCCATCCTTTTCCATTCACCCACACCCAAACCCTATCCACCACTCCCCTAGCAACTGCCTCACACTCAACCCAAGTCACACAACCCTCATTCTGGACAAACCTTGTAAATATACTCCAACAGGTGGATAATTATAATAAAAAGTCCCTTTCCCAACCTCACTCCCCCACATTCACTGCCACCACTATCACACCACCCACCATTCCTGTATTCACAGTGCACGAATCACACACTCTCACGTCCGATCCCATGGACATCTCACCATCCACAGGATCACCCACCACCATTGTTATTCCAACATCACCACGTATCATTTCACTCACGTCGCCATTTCCAAGCACTGTAGGCACAACATCCACTTTTCCCTTTCCCATCTCCCGACCCCTTGCATCTTCCACCTTTACCCCTGCACCCACTTCATTTAGTCATGCACTCAACACCATGCTCGAAGCTGCTGCACAACTTAAACAGGAATACAGGTTACTAGAAGAAAACAATAAAGAACTTTGTACTTTGTCAGCCCATCTCCAGGCACGTGTCACTGCCCTGGAGTTATCTAATACGGAATTACAGCAGGAGGTGACTACCCTCCAACAATATCAGGTGGAGCTCGAGTCCACACATACAGAGAAGAGTAGGGTAACTGAAGAACAACTTAGAGATCAGCTAGCCCGTAACGCTAGACTACAACGAAACATGGCTCTACTCCGACGCCATTTAGCGGCTGCTCAAGAAGAAAACAAAAGACTACAACAACAAAATCAAGACAACCTCGAAGCAGCTATGGAAAATACTCCAGGGGCACCCATTGACCCGGCTAAATTCCAAGCTATCCCCTCAGAGAATATACAACAAATATTAGAAACCTATGCCACTCTCCTAGAAGCTCATGATCAGCTTGCTGACCAAGTCAAAGACCTACAGAAAGCCCAAGTGCCTGCACCACACCAACAAGAACCTAAAGAGATGGCCAACGCTGCAACCTCACCAGAGCCGGAATTATCAGTAGCCAGTGAAGTACTAGAGCTACGTCAGCAGGTGGCCGAGTTAAAAATTAAGTTGCTACAATATGAATGACCCCCCTCCCCACCTGATCAGCCAAGTGAAGAGGAGACTATTGTTATTCCGGTGGAAGAAACATTCGAAGATAATTATGAGCCACAACCTCTTCCAGGTGGCAGGATCACTGAAGAGGGACAGGATACATATGAGGAACCCCCGTCCGCATGGATGAAGCAGGTAGAGGAGATGGGTCACACTCACGAAGAGCGTGTTGCAACTCAGATGCTAGCCATGAAAGCCATAGAGGATACCATACTCAAATCTGAATATTTCTCAAACTTGGCTCCTAGGCGGCTGATAACTAGCTCAGAGTTACAATACAAACCTTATTTTGTATTGTTGGCAGACTACAACGCTGAGATCAAACGCATAACCAACAAGTACCCCTCCTTCGCAACACAATTCGAACCCGAGGACATCCCAGAGGCAGCCAAAAAAGGGGCCATATTCCAGCCCATATGGAGGCAAAGATTACTGGAAACATACCCGGACATGCTGAGAACATGGGATCACGCTCCCATGCATTTGAAGTATAACCCTTGTTATGGGCCAGTACAAAGAAGAAGATCATGGAAAGCCTTCGCCATCAAAGTTCAGAACAATGTAAACTGTAGAGAATGGCTTAATTACCCTGCCATTGCACCCCCAACCGGCACTCCCACAGTATCTTACATGATAGCAACCATCAGACATTGGTTGCCATGCCTCCACCCCATGCCAGATGTGGCTGCCCAGATGATGCTCAAGATATTCGATATGATGCAGGTGGTGCTCAAAACTTTCCGCAATGTATGCCATATTCAGCCTCCGATTCCCGGCTTCATCAATGGTAATTATGACCTCCTGTATGATATGAGCACAACCCCCAGCATACGAGTTGCTTATGCATGGCACGCACGCATCAGATATCTCCCTGCCTGCTATAAGCAAACTTTCGACGATATGCTTACCACGGGGTTCTGGGAGTCACACTGAGAAGTGTTCGCACCACGCCCAACCCACCTGCTACATCTATTCGCATGTGAACAAACCATGCACTCAGAACTCTACACAACACCACAACCGGACATACCGAGTGTAGTCAATTGGGAGACCCTCCAGAGAGACTTGGTTCGGGGACTACGCATCAAGGAACAAGAAGTGGCAACCGACCTCCTGCAAGAGTACATTGATCAAACGGTGGAGCAGAGGTCTGTCAGAGGCGACAGACGCTAGGGGGGGGAGAGTGTTGACAGTATACGGGAAGAAGCAAGTACGGACACACATGCAGATCTAGCACTAAGGCAACCCTTCATTTTTTTTCAAAACCCTTACATCATTTTTAAGTGATTCTCATCACTAAAAACCCTTGTAAATATCATTTCACCTTGTTGTAGCTCCATTTTGTACAAGCCGAGGAGTTCTCGAGCTTGGGGAGCCTTAGAAGTAGTTGCCTGCCAATTTTCATAATTTTTAGATCTCGTTTGAGCCCTCAAATAAGCCCTGGAACCTAATTTTTAACTAGGCCGGACACTAGGTCTGGACAGGGCCAAAGCTAGTCAAAAACTATAAATAGAGCTAGAGAGCTCATTTTTGGGCTAGCTTCTTGTAGTTTGAGCTTGTATGAGAACTTTGTTGCAATAGAAGTGATTCCATTGTCTTACTCTCTTTGTTCTTGCCGTGTGTGCGCGTGTGTGTGTATGTGTGTGCATGCTTGTGTGCTTCTCACTCACGCACTTGTGCTTCCATTTGCTCATGGTCTTCATACCATCCTCACGTCTTTCCGGATTGACATTAAAGGAGGTGCTACTCATCACTGAGCTACAATCATCATCTTCATCTTCATAGAAATTTTTCATTTTTGACTGTATATTCACTATTTTCACCTCAATTTTCATTTGTGGTTGTGCAAGAGATAGAGAAAGAGAGGGATGAAGTTTTTATGTGTGCAAGTTTCTATAGTTTTCACGACTCTATATGATACATAGGTCTTGGTGCTCAATTTCAGAGTTCCTACCAAAATTCTCAAAAAATCATGAATTTTTGAAAAAGATCACGACTTTTGAAAAACTCAAATTTTTTTGAATATCACGATTGTCTAGTTCCTGCCTAAAATCACTCAAAAAATTGTGCTTCTTTGGTTCTCTGACTCTCCAAAAATCATGACTTTTTGATTGTCACATAATCATGACTTTCTAATCGTCACATAAAATCGCGACTTTCTAGTGGTCACACAACATTGCAATTTTCTATGTTTTTCAATTTCTTGATGTTTACAAATTGTTTTGATCCTTTTGAGTGAAGGAGAGGAGAAAGGGGAAACAGGCACCTCTATAGGCATAGAAAACATTAGTAAAAACTTGGTATCAGTGGAGTTAGAAAAAAATTGCAACTTGTTGAGTTGACTTTGATTGGGTTTTAATCACAACTTTTTGCAAGGTGAATTGGGTAAAAATCACGACCTTTTGAAAGGAAACTTTTGAAAAAATTGTGACTTTTTGTAATCCATTTTTTGAGAAGAATTCTGACTTTTTGAATGAAGAAAAGATGAAAAAATCGTAAATTTTTGGATAATGTTTGACAAAAGTGACTAAGGAAATTTGAGAAGGTAAAAAATCATGACCTTTTGGATAATTTTTGGGCAAAACATCGCAACTTTTTGCAAGGTGAATTGGGTTAAAATTGCAACTTTTTGATGGTCTCATAAAATCATGATTCTCGAAGTGTCACATAATATCATGACTTTTTAGTTTCGTAGTTGTCAAAAATCATGATTTTTTGGTTCTCTAATTGTCAAAAATCATGATTTTCTCGTTCTGTAATTGTCAAAAAATTGCAACTTTTTGGTTCTCTAGTTGTCAAAAAATTACGACTTTTTGGTTCTCTAGTTGTCAAAAAATCACGAGTTTTTGGTTGAAGTTGTCTCAATCTCAAAAAAATTGTTGGTATATTTAGGTAGCGATGTGTGTGAACACACTAGGCATGTCGGGGCATTTTTTTCCATCTTTAGGAGTTTTTTCCCCCCAGCTTGTATATACACCAATAGCCCTAATGAGTCACTTATCTTTGTACATTCTAGTGGTAATACATTCAGTATTGTGTGTTGTGATCCAAGCTTCTTCTTCTTCCTTGTGTTGTTTGTGTGCTTCCGCAAACCTCAAACTCCAACAATTGGTATCAGAGCAAGTCACCGCTTTATCTAGAGCATCGTCGATACCGCTCCGATCATAGTCTCAGAATTGCATTAAAAATTGTTAGCATACTCAAGGTGATCAGGAGATCAACATGGCTTCGCATTGTGGTGCCAAAATCATGATTTGAGCTTGTTTCGGCCTTCAAATACACTATCATAGTGCATGTGTAGTAAATTTCATCTTTTTGTGCCATATATATATATATATATATATATATATATATATATATATATATATATATATATATATATATATATATATATATATATATATATATATATATATATATATATATATATATATATATATATATATATATATATATATATATATATAGAGAGAGAGAGAGAGAGAGAGAGAGAGAGAGAGATAGATAGGTTTTGGTTCGCCAGTATAAGCATCTCGAAGTCTGCTACAGGTCTAGTAGAACTGCTTAGGGTAGTTTTGTTCAACTTTTTGAGATACAATCATTTTTTTGCATCAAGGTATTTTAATTAGTGGCCATGACTAAAAGCAGTGATGTATTCTGTATGTTGGCTTTTGAGGATAAGTTGGACCCTACAAATTACCCATTATGGGTTTATATGATGTGTCATGTATTGGTTGCAAAAGGACTATGGAATATTGTGCAGGGTGTTGAAAATCGTCCTATTACATCTGCAAACGCAATTGTTGAAGGTGATGCAGATGGTGTTGAAGATGGTGATATTCTTCATGTTCATGTTTGTGTTGTGATTCCTATTGCACCTACTACTGAGCAAATTCGTTGGGATGGCAGAGATGCTCAAGCACATGCATTGATAGCCTTGTCTGTCAAACATGCCATTATTCCTCACATTCACTCTTGCAGAATAGCTAAGGATGCTTGGGATACACTTACCACTTTATAACATGCAAGGAATGAGTCTCATGTTGCTTACCTCCAAAAATAGTTGGAGAGTGAGCACATGACTGAAGGAGATTCCATGGATAGTTTTTTGACAAAGAACCAAGATTTGAAGGAACATTTGATTTCTATTGATGAAGTCTTGCCTAATAGTTCACTTGTGTAGAGTGTTTTGAATGGTCTTTTAGGGTTTTGCTTATACTCTTTGTTTGATGATGAAAGACAATCCAAATGCCTTAACATTTGAGGAGTTAGTCTCTATTCTATTGCAAGAAGATTAGTCTAGGCAGAATAGGTCCATTATGCATGTTGCAAATGAAGCTTTCCTGGCTAGTCAAAAGGGCAAAGGTAAATGGAGCTCCTCTACTAGTAAGCAGAAATATGCTAATTCTACACAATCAAAGAAGGATGAAAGACACAAGATGAAAACAGAAAAGCAAAATGTTTTTGCAAATATTGGAAAGAAAATGAACATGTCATAAAGAGCTATCCAAATTGGCTGCTAAAGAGGCAAGGAAGAAAGAGGTTGGAATGGTTGTTGCAAAGGCCTCTACACCCAAAACAGAGTCTACTAATCTTGTGCAGAATGAAGAATGGGAATTTACCACCGTTTGTAGTTATGACCCACCTTCTCATGAACAGTGTATGTCTGTAGTAGACTCATAGTGGGGCAACCAAACATATTACCTCGTAGCACAGTTTCTTCACTTCACTTGAGCCTGCCCCTATAGGGAATACTATCACATGTGCCAAAAACTCCTTTTATCCTGTCATCGGAGTTGATAAGATCATTCTAACTATTGTTGATGGTAGTTCTTTTACATTGTCAGATGCTTTATTTGTGCCAGAGATCAAGAAGAATTTGTTATCAGTTTTAGCTCTAGCAAAGATTGGCTTGGTTGTGGAATTTGTTGATGATAGATGTACAGTTCATGATCTCTCATATGGCAATGTCATTATTGCTTCTGAAATTTTATGTCATGGGTTGTATAAGCTCATAGACTATGAAAAATCTGTGAATGATTCAGCATGTGTAGTACATGAGTCATCTGAATTTTGCTAGTTTTCTATGCCTACAAAAATTTGAAATGGTGTCCTCTTTGCCCAAACTTGAGCACCTAGTAAACATGTATGTGAAGGTTGTATTTTGAGTAAAATGTAGTGTTCCTCCTTCCCAAAAGATGGTTGAGTTTGAGCTACTCAAAAATTTTAGCTTGTTCATAGTGATGTCTGTGGTCCTATGCAGACACCTTCTTTTGGGAATTATCTTCACTTCGCGAATTTCATCGATGATTTTTCCAAGCATGCATGGGTACATCCATTGAAAACAAAGTTTGAAGTGTTTATGTGCTTCAAATAGTTTTTGGTTTTGGCTGAAAATCTATCAGCATGTAAAATGGCACCCTCCATTCTAATCGAGGGGAGGAATCTATGTCTTCTGACTTTAATGCATTTTTGGTTGAATGTGGGATAAAACATCAGTGTACAATGTCATATACACCTCAACAAAATGGAGTTGCTGAACGGAAGAGCAGGTCACTCATGGAGATGGCAAGGTGTATGGTCAAGAGTCACGCTTTACCACAGTTTTTGGCTTGAGGTTGTTATGTGTGCAGCATATGTACTTAACAGGTGTCCCACTAAAGCTTTGCAGTCTCTCACTCCATATGAGGCTTGGCATGGTCGCAAGCCATCTATTGCTCAATTGAATGTTTTTTATTGTCTAGCATATGCATTAGCGCCTGAACAACAATGCAAGAAATTGGATGATAAAGTAGTGAAATGTATTTTTGTTGGGTACAATTCATAAAGCAAAGGCTATCATCTGTATCATCCACAAACTAAATGCATTTTGGTTAGTCCTGATGTTGTTTTTGTGGAAGATGCTATTCAACCATTATTTTCATGTACTAAGGAGACATTTGTTAGCTCCAAAGATATGTATGATACTTTGCTACCTCTTTTCACAGGTGGAAAGTCTAGTGTTGGTCCAAATGAGGCAATTTTTTAGCCTTTATAGGTTTCATGTGATGATGTAGATCATTCCATTTCTGATGCAGATTTACATGATGCATTGTTGATGAGAGAATTGATATTGAGGAGGCAAAAACTATGCCAAATTGATTGGTGTAGACTTTGTGTGACACCAAAAAAGATGCACCTTTGTCAAATCGTACTCGTTCTAGCTCTCACAGTGCTTATTTTGCATCAGATTGCTATGCTATGACTGCCTCTGGTCTTTGTGATGAGAATGGGCCCGTTTCGTTTGATGAAGCATAAAATTCTAAAAATTGGATGGCTGCTATGCAATCAGAATATGATGCTATCATGAAAAATGGTACCTGTTCTTTATGTGTCTTGCCTTTTGGCAAGAAGGCCATTGGCACTAAATGGGTATACAAGTTGAAGTGTAATTCTGATGGAACAGTTAATAGGTATAAGGATAGGCTTGTTGCAAAGGGTTATACATAGGAAAGAAGCATTGATTTTGATGAGACCTTTGCACCTTCATGTCGAATGACTATTGTTCATAGCATCTATGCACTCACAGCTCATCATGGTTGGAATGTACATCAGTTGGACATTAAAACTCTATTTTTGAATGGCGACTTGCATGAAGAAGTGTGTTGGGGCTTCACTCACTAATTAGGCATGGATATATGAAGACATATGATGGAGGAAAGAAGAAGTGAAGAAAAGACCTACAGAAAATCAAGCCTAAGTGAAGGGACAATTTCACTATTGTAAATTAGTGCAAAATTAGAGTCTAGTTTTTCATTTGATCTTCAGAACTTACGAGTTCAAGTCTAGAAGAATGTAAACCATAGGTATATAAGTTAATTTGAGTCAAAAATATGTAGGAGAGAACTTAATTTTGAAATCTGAGTGAATAGAGAAAAGTCGTGTATTTTTTCTGAGAGAGATGGTGAGAGAAAACTTCTGAGTTTGAGAGAGTTTTCCATGGTTGTGAGCAAAATTAGGCCAAGCCATTGTGTACACATCTTCTCTGATAATCAACACATGTTTGTATAGAAGGATTGAGTCTAATTCCTCTTGTACATTGAGTTCCAAGTCATTTCATATGACTGTATAAGGTAGTTGACAGTTACGACTTTTCTAGCGCACATTTGACTGATCTTCTGAAGGTCAGATCTCGAAGCATGGTGTAAAGTTTTTGGTAAGTGATAGCTCATTTTAAAGCTACTCTCCTCAACTACATTTGGTCAAAAGATCTTTAAGAAACGGGACGCATACTCAGAGAAATCAGCTTAAGAGTGGAGGTATGTCAAATCGATGAAGTCAAATTTCAGTTTTCAGACATAGTGCAAAAGTTGGAGCAAAATCAGAAGATTTTGAAGTTATTACTTGAAAGTTTTGTTTGTTATGTGTTGCTTAACATTAGCAAGAACTTCTCTTAGCAAGTGATCAAAAGATTTTGCAAAGATTAAGCTAATACAGGTTAGATTGAAGGATTGAAGAAAAGGCGCAGATTTCTGTGAAGTGAAAGTTTGGTTTTCACTAAATTCAGAGATGGAGACTCACAATGTGAGTATTGCTAAGCTAATGGTGGTTATGGAGGTCTTCTAATACCACATTAGTTTAGTTCTTGTGGTGTTTTACACACCAACAAGTGGTATCAGAGCAGATAAGGTCCTCAAGAGTAAAAGGAGAGCAGATACAAGAAGAATTGAAGAGTTCTTTATCAAAGAAGGTGGAAGCTGAGGTGTTCAACAACCAAAAGTCATGAGAAGAGTATTTCGAAGTTACTCCCAAGGGTAAAAGTCTACAAAAGGTATCATTCTTTAACTTTATACTTACAGGTTGAAGCAGAAGCAAGGATACCATGGCAGATCATGTGTCCATTGACAAATTGGACAGAGATAACTATCCTGCTTGGGTAATGAGGATGGAGGCCTTACTTATGAGTAAGGACCTAATGGTATATGTGACAGGTGAAGAGGAGAAGCCTAAATTTGAAGATGAAAGTCATCCAAGAAAGGAAGAGCTAGAAGCTTTGAAGTTATGGCAGAAGAGAGATGCAAGTGCAAGAGCTTATATATACAACACTATTACAAATCATTTGTTGCCACACATCAGAGGTTTAGAAACAGCTGAAGATATTTGGAATGCTTTGGAAGACCACTTCCAAAACACTACTAAAGCTAGGAAAGCTAGCTTATGGTCAGAGTTCACCACATTCAAGAAAAAGCAAAATCAGAGCATTAGTGATTATGTCACTAAGATGAAGGACTTGGCAGATAGCCTTGGATCTATTGATGAGGATATTGAAGATCATAGGTTGATAGCACAATTACTTGCAGGATTAAGGGGTGATGAAAGGTGGAAGCCTTTTGTACTTTCAACAGAACTCTCATTAAATCATTATGTGCCAGAATTAAATCAATTACTTGGATTGATGCTCACATTTGAGCAAGACTTGAAGTCAGATGGAGACAAAGGTCAAAGTTCTGCAATGTACATGAAGAACAAAAAGAAAGGAGATAAAGGCAAAGCAAAGGATGAAGAAGAGTCAACAACTCAAGCAAATTATGCAAGAGGAAGAGGTTTTGGCAGAGGTAAAGGTCGAGGAAATGGAAGAGGTAGAGGTAATCAGAACAATAACAAGAAGACATGTTGGATTTGTGCATTGAGCAATCATCTAGCATATGATTGTTGGCATAATTAACAAGGAGCAAGTCAAAATCAGAACAACAATGGCAGAGGAAGAGGTGGAAGATTTCAGAATCAATTTCAAAGAGGAAGACAGAATTCAAGAGGAAGTTATGGAAGAGGTGGTGGAAGAAATTGGAATCAGAACCAATCATACAACACCACATATTACAATTATGCAAATGATACACAGAATGACAACCATACAACATTGATGATGAATTCAATAAGTTCATCAGAGAAGGAGGATCTCAAGGTATTTTATATTGATTCTGGTTGTTCAAATAATTTGTCAAGTAATATAGAATTGTTGTCAGAATTGGAAGAAGGCAATTCAAGTCATACAGTACAAACAGGTGATAACACAAAACATAGTGTGCATTCAATTGGAAAAGTGAAGTGCAAGAGTGGAGCTGATTTATTAACAAATGTTTTGTATGTTCCAACAATACCAAAGAATCTGATTAGTGTTGGACAAATAGTGGAAAAAGGTTTTCAAGTCAGATTTACAAATGAAGGGGTATTTGTTGAAGATCCAGAGGATGCATACAAACTCATTGTTTGTGGTAAGAAGGAAGGTAGACTTTTTACTCTCAAAGTGCAAGGAAATGTTGGTCAAGCCCTAATCACACATGGTGATGAAGTAATTACAGAATTAGATCTTTGGCATAAGAGATTGGGACATTTCAATGAAAGAGGAATCAAAACTATGGTGGAGAACCAATCTGTAATGGGGCTACCAAATGTGAAGAATCAACATATGATATACAAGTGTGAAGCTTGTCAGATGGGAAAAGCTCATAGACTACCATTTCAGAAGAAAGGTTTCAAGCATGATGGTTTACTTGAACTCATACATACAGATGTATGGGGACCAACAAGAGAAGGTTCAATAAATGGATCTAGGTATTATGTTTTGTTTATTGATGATGCTACAAGGTGGATAACCCTTTATGTTCTAAAGGAAAGATCAGAAGTTTTTGGAGCCTTCAAACATTTTCATGCTTATGCAGAAAGAGTTACAGGTCAAAAACTCAAGAGGCTAAGGTCTGATGGAGGGGGAGAATACTTTTCCCAAGAGTTTAATGACTATCTTTGGAATGCAGGTATCAAGAGAGAGATAACTTGCAGGTATACACCTCAACATAATGGGGTGGCAGAAAGGAGAAATAGAACATTGGTTGAATTTGCAAGAGCAATGTTAAAGGAAAAGAATTGCCCTAATTATCTTTGGGCTGAGGCTGTAAATACAGCTACATACCTTGTTAATAGGCTACCATGTGGAGCTTTAAATGGTATGACCCCTTATGAAGCTTGGTGGGGTAAGAAACCAACACTTGATCATTGTAAAGTGTCTGGGTCAATTGCCTATGCTTATGTGCCAACACAACTCAGACATAAGCTTGAACCAAAGGCAGAAAAATATGTGTTCATTGGGTATGATGAAAAGCAAATGGGTTATAGGCTATGGAGTCCTTTAACTAAACATTTTATTGTTTCCAGAGATGTAACCTTTGATGAACAGAAGAGTTGGTATGCAGATAAAGATTGTGACCTTGAAACATTTGAAGAAGAGATAAGAAGGAGTGCAAGAGGTAAGTCACATATGCAGATAGATGGAGATGAAGAACATATGCAAGCAAGCACATCAAGAGTTGGATCATATAGAAGGAATGAATATGGACCAATATTTGATGAAGAAGTACATCCAGATATACATGAAGAGTGTGAACCAAGAAGGTCAACCAGAATGAGGAAGCAACCTACAAGGTATTCCTATGATACTTCTTACTTAACTCAGAAAAATTATGCTTACATGGTTAAGGAAAATGAAGAACCTCAAAGCTATGATGAAGCAAAGGGTAAGAGACAATGGGAAGTAGCAATGAAGGAAGAGTTTGATGCACTTGAAGAAAACAAAACTTGGGAACTTGTTCCAAAGCCTAATGGTAAGAAAGTGATTGGAAATAAATGGGTTTACAAAATTAAGAAGCATGCAGATGGAACTATAGCCAGATACAAAGCCAGATTGGTGGTTAAAGGCTATGCTCAAACTTTTGGCATAGATTATGATGAGACATTCAGTCCTGTGGCAAAGATGTCAACCATAAGGACAATCATTGCCATTGCAGCATCAAAAGGATGGACATTGAGTCAATTGGACATTAAGAATGCATTTTTGAATGGATATATATCAGATGAGGTTTACATGGAGCAACCTCAAGGGTTTGCAGATCATAAGTTTCCAAATTATGTTTGCAGGTTGAGAAGAGCTCTTTATGGTTTGAAGCAAGCTCCAAGCGCTTGGAATTATAGACTTGTAAAGTATCTTAATGATCTTGGGTATCAAAGTTCAAAAGCAGATGCAAGTTTACTTATCAAAAGAACAGATGAAGGTATGATCTACATTTGTATATATGTAGATGATATTATAATTACAGGTACCTCAAATGAAGGAATCAAGGAGGTGAAGAAGCTACTTGAAAGAGAATTCAAGATAAGTGATCTAGGAAAATTGTCATATTTTCTTGGAATGGAAATCACTTATGCAGAACATGGCATATATGTATCACAAGAAAGGTATTTCTTGAATCTTCTAAAGAAGTTTAACATGGAGAATTGCAGAGAGGCATCTACACCACTAGAAGTCAATCACAAACTCAGTAGATATGATGGTGCAGAATTCAAAGACATGAGGAAGTATCAATCTTTAGTGGGAAGTTTGATTTATGCAACTCTAACAAGGCCTGATCTTAGTTATGCAGTTGGTGTTCTCTCTCAATTCATGCATTGTCCAAAGGATCCACATTGGATTGCAGGTCAAAGAGTCCTTAGATATATCAAAGGGACTTTGAAAGAAGGATTATATTATCCTTTTACATCAAATATAAGATTGAGAGCCTATAGTGATTCAGATTGGGCAGGAAGTCAAGATGATAGAAGGTCTACCCATGGCTACATGATATACATTGGAGATAAGCTTGTGAGTTGGTGTTCAAAGAAACAACACACAGTGGCTTTATCATCAACAGAAGCTGAATACAAAGGACTTGTGGAAGCAGCAAAAGAAGTAATATGGATGCAGACATTATTCAAAAGCTTGGGAATTGATCAAGGTATACCCATCATTCATGGAGATAACATGAGTTCATTATATCTTGCAGCAAATCCTGTATTTCATGCAAGGACAAAGCACATAGAGATACAGTATCATTTTCTCAGAGAAAAGGTAATGGAGAAAGAGATTGAAGTGGTGTACACTTCTACAAAAGATCAGATTGCAGATATTATGACAAAAAGCTTGGATGGAGTGAAGACAAGTAGGTTCAAGGAGATGGCAGGAATAAAAGAGAAGAAGACTATGTGAAGAAGTCAAAGTATGCTAATTAGTGATTGAGGGGGAGCTGTTGGGGCTTCACTCACTAATTAAGCATGGATATATGAAGACATATGATGGAGGAAAGAAGAAGTGAAGAAAAGACCTACAGAAAATCAAGCCTAAGTGAAGGGACAATTTCACTATTGTAAATTAGTGCAAAATTAGAGTCTAGTTTTTCATTTGATCTTCAAAAATTACGAGTTCAAGTCTAGAAGAATGTAAACCAT
This sequence comes from Ceratopteris richardii, assembly GCA_020310875.1. Classification (NCBI taxonomy): domain Eukaryota; kingdom Viridiplantae; phylum Streptophyta; class Polypodiopsida; order Polypodiales; family Pteridaceae; genus Ceratopteris; species Ceratopteris richardii. Next base: position 889,679 of record MU260069.1, read on the forward strand.
AGGTATATAAGTTAATTTGAGTCAAAAATATGTAGGAGAGAACTTAATTTTGAAATCTGAGTGAATAGAGAAAAGTCGTGTATTTTTTCTGAGAGAGATGGTGAGAGAAAACTTCTGAGTCTGAGAGAGTTTTCCATGGCTGTGAGCAAAATTAGGCAAAGCCATTTTGTACACATCTTCTCTGATAATCAACACATGTTTGTGTAGAAGGATTGAGTCTAATTCCTCTTGTACATTGAGTTCCAAGTCATTTCATATGACTGTATAAGGTAGTTGACAGTTACGACTTTTCTGGCGCACATTTGACTGATCTTCTGAAGGT
>MU260069.1:897500-907500 GCA_020310875.1 Ceratopteris richardii
CAAAGATGGTGCCTTTCAAAGTTAACACAAATGCCTCATATTTGAAGTATTTCAATGGTGATGTAGCAATCTATCTATCTATCTATCTATCTATCTGTTGGAGAAACAATCACTAATTGGACATATATTTGAAGGTCAAATTTTAGGAAGAAAACCACATGCCTATGTGAAGGGACAAATTCACAAGTGTATCATATTTGTAAAGTTAGTTCACTTTAGTTCTAGAAGTTTTTTTTTTTTAATCACAAGAATAAGAAAATCTATATACGTTAGTTTGTATCAACTGACGCGATGGGGAAGACAAAGAGAGAGTGAGTTAGAACTCATTTTGTATGACTGAGAATAGTCAGGCTTCTCTGCGTGAGAAAGCACCTGTGCATTTTTGGGTTTTCATAGTTATGGAAAGAGTTTATTAATTTTTGTGTATAAGTCTTCTTCCTCCATCTTCAGTGTTTGTCTTCTCTGTAATTTTTTGAAGAATTGAAGTTTTTTCCAAGCAAGTCGATGCCTGGCATTGAATGTATGTTGAAAGGTTGAGTTTTATGCGGGAAGTCGATGCTTGGCATCGAATCTCACCTAATAAGTCCTTGTTTTCATATCTGATTTTTATCTACTACCAAATCTTCTTGAAAAGATGAAGTTTGTGGAGCAACTCGATGCCTGGCATTGAGTTTCAGCATAAAGTCGATGCCTGGCATCGACTTCCTACATACAAGTGGTCTTCTTCATGTGTGTGTTCAAGAGGCTAATTTTGGTTGCTGAAAAAGTGGTTGAAAAAGCTCAAAGTCGATGCCCGGCATTGACTTTTGGTTGCAAGTCAATGCTAGGCATTGAATTTTTATTTTTAGATAGCGAAATTTACTAAAACAGGAAAAATTTCCAATTTTGGAAAGTCATACAAGGTCATCTTGTGAAGGCCATAACTTGAGTTTTAGAGATCCGTCTCAAGCATATGATAGCTTGTTGGAAAGCTCTACTCTTCTAGTTTCATCTTTTAAAAGCTGTTGGAGAAATAATATTTGAGCTAAGAGAAATTAGCAAAATACTGAAGGTATGTCATTTTAGTGACTAGGAATTTCTGTAGAAGCAAAGTTCTCACTTTAGACTATCATTTCTCAAAGTTTGGAGTGGCAATGAGTTAATGGTGACCATAGAGGTGTTCTAGTGTCACATTAATTCATTTTGTGTGGTGTTTCATACATCAACAAGTGGTATCAGAGCAGAAAAGTCTTGAAGAGCAGAAGGCGGCAAAGGTACGAGAAGTTTTGGAAAGTTTTCCATTAAAGTTTGAAAGGTGAAGCATTTGAAGACACAAGGCATCAAAAGGTTACTTCAAAAGTATCTTCATACAAAAAGGACTCCAAAAGGTATTATCCTTTATCCTTTAAGCTCACAGGTTGCAGCAGGAGGAAAGGAGTATGGCAAATCATATCTCTATCGACAAACTTGACAGAGATAATTACCCCGCATGGGTAATGAGAATGGAAGCCTTACTTATGAGTAAGGATCTCATGATATATGTAACAGGTGAAGAAGAGAAGCCAATATTTGAAGATGAAAGCCGACCAAAGAAATAGGAACTTGATGCTTTAAAGCATTGGCAGAAGAAGGATGCAAGTGCAAAAGCCTACATCTACAATACAATCTCTGATCATTTGCTACCACACATCAGAGGATTAGAATCATCTGAAGATATATGGAATGCATTGGAGTATCATTTCCAAAGCACTACTAAAGCACGGAAAGCAAGTCTATGGTCAGAGTTTACAACATTCAAGAAGAAGCCAAGTCAAAGTATTAGTGATTATGTCACTAAGATGAAGGATCTAGCAGATAGTCTTGGATCCATAGATGAAGATGTTGAAGATCACAGATTGATTGCTCGACTACTTGCAGGTTTGAGAGGAGATGAAAAGTGGAAACCTTTTGTCTTGTCAACAGAACTTTCTTTGAATCATTATGTTCCAGATTTGAACCAGTTGCTTGGTTTGATGCTCACATATGAGCAAGACTTGAAGGGAGATGGAGATAAAGGACAAAGTTCTGCAATGTACATGAAGAACAAGAAGAAAGGAGATAAAGGTAAAGCAAAGGATGAAGAAGAGTCAATTTCTCAAGTTTATTATGCAAGAGGTAAAGGCACTGGCAGAGGAAGACCAAGAGCCTTTGGAAGAGGAAGAGGTAATCAAAATAACAAGAAGAAGGCTTGTTGGATTTGTGGATTGAGTAATCATTTGGCTCATGACTGTTGGCACAATCAACAAGGATCAAACCAGAATCAAAACAACAATAGTAGAGGCCGAGGTGGAAGATATCAAAGTAATTTTCAAAGAGGTAGACAAAGTCAAAAAGGAGGCTATGGTAGAGGTGGAGGAAGAAGTTGGGGACAGAATCAATCCTACAACACCACCTACTACAACTATGCAAATGACACACAGAATGAAAGTCATACATCATTGATGATGAATTCAATCAGTACATCAGATAAAGAAGATCTAAAGGTATTTTACATTGACTCTGGATGTTCTAATCATTTGTCAGGAAACATAGAATTGATGTCAGAATTGGAAAAAGGCATTTCTAGTCATAGTGTTCAAACACGTGATAATACAAGACATAGTGTACATTCAATTGGAAAAGTGAAATGCAAGAATGGAGCAGATTTGCTAACCAATGTTTTGTATGTTCCTACAATACCTAAAAATTTGATTAGTGTGGGACAGATCGTTGAAAAAGGTTTTCAAGTCAGGTTTACAAATGAAGGAGTATTTGTGGAAGATCCAGAGAATGGATATAATCAGATTGTCTCAGGTAAGAAAGAAGGTAGACTCTTTACTTTAAGAGTGCAAGGGAACATTGGTCAAGCTTTGCTCACACATGGTGAAGGAGTGATTACAGAACTTGATCTCTGGCATAAGAGATTAGGTCATTTCAATGAAAGAGGAATTAAAGCTATGGTTGCTAATCAGTCTGTACTAGGATTACCAAATGTGCAAAGTCAACATATGGTTTATAAATGTGAAGCATGTCAAATGGGTAAAGCACACAGGTTACCATTTCAGAAGAAAGGATTCAAACATGATGGAGTACTTGAGCTCATTCATACAGATGTATGGGGACCAACAAAAGAAGGATCTATCAGTGGCTCAAGGTAGTATGTTCTTTTCATTGATGATGCTACAAGATGGATAACTTTATACGTCTTGAAGGAAAGATCAGAAGTGTTTGGAGCCTTCAAGCATTTTCATGCATATGTAGAGAGAGTCACAGGTCAAAAGCTTAAGAGATTGAAGTCTGATGGAGGGGGAGAATACTTCTCCCAAGAGTTCAATGATTATCTTTGGAATGCAGATATTAAGAGAGAACTAACTTGCAGGTATACACCACAACAAAATGGTGTAGCGGAAAGAAGGGACAGGACTTTGGTTGAGTTTTAAAGGAGAAGAATTGTCCAAATTATCTTTGGGTTGAGGCTGTAAATACAGCTATATATCTTGTGAATAGATTACCATGTGCAGCTCTAAATGGAATGACTCCATATGAAGCTTGGTGGGGTAAGAAACCAACACTAGATCATTGTAGAGTGTTTGGATCAATTGCATATGCTTATGTGCCATCACAGCTTAGGCATAAACTTGAACCAAAGGCAGAAAAATATGTGTTCATTGGTTATGATGAAAAGCAGATGGGTTACAGGTTGTGGAATCCTCTAACCAAACAATTTCTTGTTTCTAGAGATGTTACATTTGATGAACAAAAAAGTTGGTATGTAGATCAAAGTCATACAGCTAAAGAATTTGAAGAAAAGGTAAGAAGATGTGAGAAAGGAAAATCAATTGTGTAGGTAAATAGAGATGAAGACTATATGCAAGCAAGTACATCCAGAAGTGGATTAACAAGAAGGAATGAAGAAGCTCCTATATTTGATGAAGAGGTGTATCCAGACACTTATGAAGAATGTGAACCAAGAAGGTCAAGCAGGACTAGAAGACAACCAGAAAGGTATTCTTATGATACTTCTTACATAACTCAGAAGAACTATGCATATATGGTCAAAGATGATGAAGAACCTCATAACTATGATGAAGCTAAAGGTAAGAAACAATGGGAAGAAGCAATGAAGGAAGATTTTAATGCACTAGAGGAGAACAAGACATGGGAACTTGTTCCTAAACCAAATGGTAAGAAGGTTATTGGAAATAAATGGGTTTATAAAGTGAAGAAGCTTGCAGATGGAAGTATAGCCAGATACAAAGCTAGACTGGTGGTGAAAGGCTATGCCCAAATCTATGGCATAGATAATGATGAGACATTCAGTCCTGTAGCTAAGATGTCAACTATAAGGACAATCATTGCTATTGCAGCTTCAAAAGGATGGACCCTAAGTCAATTGGATATAAAGAATGCATTCTTGAATGGATACATATCAGATGAGGTATACATGGAACAACCTCAAGGGTTTATAGATTCCAGGTATCCAAACTTTGTTTGCAGGCTGAGAAGAGCATTGTATGGATTGAAACAAGCTCCAAGAGCATGGAACTATAGATTGGTGAAGTATCTCAATGATCTTGGATATCAAAGTTCAAAAGCAGATACAAGTCTACGCATCAAAAGAACACAGGAAGGTACAACCTACATTTGTATTTATGTAGATGATATTATTATCACAGGTACTTCAGATGAAGGAATCAAGGAGGTAAAGAGATTACTTGAGAAAGAGTTTAAGATCAGTGACCTAGCAAAGTTGTCATACTTTCTTGGAATGGAAGTCACTTATACAGATCATGGCATATATGTATCACAAGAAAGATATCTTCTGAATCTATTGAAGAAGTTTGATATGGAGAATTGCAGAGAAGCTGCAACTCCACTTGAAGTTAATCACAATCTCAGTAAATATGATGGTGCAGAATACAAATATATGAGGAAGTATCAATCTCTTGTCGGTAGTTTGATTTATGCTACACTAACAAGACCTGATCTTATCTATCTATCTATCTATCTATCTATCTATCTATCTATCTATCTATCTATCTATCTATCTATATATATATATATATATATATCTATCTATCTATCTATCTATCTATTTGTCTATCTAGCTATCCATCAATCAATCAATCAATCAATCTATCTATCTATCTATCTATCTATCTATCTATCTATCTATCTATCTATCTATCTATGTATCTATCTATCTACCTATCTATCTAGCTATCTATCTATCTATCTATCTATCTATCTATCTATCTATCTATCTATCTATCTATCTATCTATCTATCTATCTATCTATCTATCTATCTATCTATCTATCTATCTATCTATCTATCTATCTATCTATCTATCTATCTATCTATCTATCTATCTATCTATCTATCTATCTATCTATCTATCTATCTATCTATCTATCTATCTATCTATCTATCTATCTATCTATCTATCTATCTATCTATCTATCTATCTATCTATCTATCTATCTATCTATCTATCTATCTATCTATCTATCTATCTGTCTGTCTGTCTGTCTGTCTGTTTGTCTGTCTGTATGTCTGTCTGTCTGTCTGTCTGTCTGTCTGTCTGTTTGTCTGTCTGTATGTCTGTCTGTCTGTCTGTCTATCTATCTATCTATCTGTCTATTTGTCTATCTATATATCTATCTATCTATCTATATATCTATCAATGTATCTATCTATCTATCTATGTATCTATCTATCTATCTATCTATCTATCTATCTATCTATCTATCTATCTATCTATCTATCTATCTATCTATCTATCTATCTATCTATCTATCTATCTATCTATCTATCTATCTATCTATCTATCTATCTATCTCTCTGTCTCTCTGTCTCTCTGTCTCTCTGTCTCTCTATCTCTCTGTCTCTCTGTCTCTCTATCTCTCTATCTCTCTATCTCTCTATCTATCTATCTATCTATCTATCTATCTATCTATCTATCTATCTATCTATCTATCTATCTATCTATCTATCTATCTATCTATCTATCTATCTATCTATCTATCTATCTATCTATCTATCTGTTGGTGTGTAAAACACCACAAGAACCAAACTAATGTGGTATTAGAAGACCTCTATAACCACCATTAGCTTAGCAATACTCACATTGTGAGTCTCCATCTCTGAATTTAGTGAAAAACAAAAATTCACTTCACAGAAATCTGTGCCTTTTCTTCAATCCTTCAATTTTACCTGTATTAGCTCAATCTTTGCAAAATCTTTTGATCACTTGCTAAGAGAAGTTCTTGCTAATGTTAAGCAACACATAACAAACAAGACTTTCAAGTAATAACTCCAGAATCTTCTGATTTTGCTTCAACCTTTCCACTATGTCTGAAAACTGGAAATTGACTTCATCGATTTGACATACCTTCACTGTTAAGCTGATTTCTCTGAGTATGCATCCCGTTTCTTAAAGATCTTTTGACCAAATGTAGTTGAGGACAATAGCTTTAAAATGAGCTATCACTTACCAAAAACTTTACAGTATACTTCGAGATCTGACCTTCAGAAGATCAGTCAAATGTGCGCCAGAAAAGTCGTAACTGTCAACTACCTTACACAGTCATATGAAATGACTTAGAACTCAATGTACAAGAGGAATTAGACTCAATCCTTCTACACAAACATGTGTTGATTATCAGAGAAGATGTGTACAAAATGGCTTGGCCTAATTTTGCTCACAGCCATGGAAAACTCTCTCAGACTCAGAAGTTTTCTCTCACCATCTCTCTCAGAAAATTACACGACTTTTCTCTACTCACTCAGATTACAAAATTGAGTTCTCTCCTACATATTTTTGGCTCAAATTAACTTATATACCTATGGTTTGCATTCTTCTAGACTTGAACTCGTAAGTTCTGAGGATCAAATAAAAAAAACTAGACTCTAATTTTTCACTAATTTACAATAGTGAAATTGTCCCTTCACTTAGGCTTGATTTTCTGTAAGTCTTTTCTTCACTTCTTCTTTCCTCCATCATATGTCTTCATATGTCTTCATATATCCATGCCTAATTAGTGAGTGAAGCCCCAACAGCTCCCCCTCAATCACTAATTAGCATAATTTGACTTCTTCACATAGTCTTCTTCTCTTTTATTCCTACCATCTCCTTGACCTATTTGTCTTCACTCCATCCAAACTTTTTGTCATAATATCTGCAATCTGATCTTTTGTGGAAGTGTAAACCACTTCAATCTCTTTCTCCATTACCTTTTCTCTAAGAAAATGATACTGTATTTCTATGTGCTTTGTCCTTGCATGAAATACAGGATTTGCTGCAAGATATAATGAACTCATGTTATCTCCATGAATGATGGGTATACCTTGATCAATTCCCAAGCTTTTGAATAATGTCTGCATCCATATGACTTCCTTTGCTGCTTCCACAAGTCCTTTGTATTCAGCTTCTGTTGATGACAAAGCCACTGTGTGTTGTTTCTTTGAACACCAACTCACAAGCTTATCTCCAATGTATATCATGTAGCCATGGGTAGACCTTCTATCATCTTGACTTCCTGCCCAATCTGAATCACTACAGGCTCTCAATCTTATATCTGATGTAAAAGGATAATACAATCCTTCTTTCAAAGTCCCTTTGATATATCTAAGGACTCTTTGACCTGCAATCCAATGTGGATCCTTTGGACAATGCATGAATTGAGAAAGAACACCAACTGCATAACTAAGATCAGGCCTTGTTAGTGTAGCATAAATTAAACTTCCCACTAAAGATTGATACTTCCTCATGTCTTTGAACTCTGCACCATCATATCTACTGAGTTTATGATTGACCTCTAGTGGTGTTGATGCCTCTCTGCAATTCTGCATGTTGAACTTCTTTAGAAGATTCAAGAGATACCTTTCTTGTGATACATATATACCATGTTCTGCATAAGTGATTTCCATTCCAAGAAAATATGACAATTTTCCTAGATCACTTATCTTGAATTCTCTTTCAAGTAGCTTCTTCACCTCCTTGATTCCTTCATTTGAGGTACCTGTGATTATAATGTCATCTACATATATACAAATGTAGATCATACCTTCATCTGTTCTTTTGATAAGTAAACTTGCATCTGCCTTTGAGCTTTGATATCCAAGATCATTAAGATACTTTACAAGTCTAAAATTCCAAGCTCTTGGAGCTTGTTTCAAACCATAAAGTGCTCTTCTTAACCTGCAAACATAATTTGGAAACTTATGATCTGCAAACCCTTGAGGTTGCTCCATGTAAACCTCATCTGATATATATCCATTCAAAAATGCATTCTTAATGTCCAATTGACTCAATGTCCATCCTTTTGATGCTGCAATGGCAATGATTGTTCTTATGGTTGACATCTTTGCTACAGGACTGAATGTCTCATCATAATCTATGCCAAAAGTTTGAGCATAGCCTTTAACCACCAATCTGGCTTTGTATCTGGCTATAGTTCCATCTGCATGCTTCTTAATTTTATAAACCCATTTATTTCCAATCACTTTCTTACCATTAGGCTTTGGAACAAGTTCCCAAGTTTTGTTTTCTTCAAGTGCATCAAACTCTTCCTTCATTGCTACTTCCCATTGTCTCTTACCTTTTGCTTCATCATAGCTTTGAGGTTCTTCATCTTCCTTAACCATGTAAGCATAATTTTTCTGAGTCAAGTAAGAAGTATCATATGAATACCTTGTAGGTTGCTTCCTCATTCTGGTTGACCTTCTTGGTTCACACTCTTCATGTATATCTAGATGTACTTCTTCATCAAATATTGGTCCATCTTCATTCCTTCTATATGATCCAACTCTTGATGTGCTTGCTTGCATATGTTCTTCATCTCCATCTATCTGCATATGTGACTTACCTCTTGCACTCCTTCTTATCTCTTCTTCAAATGTTTCAAGATCACAATCTTTATCTGCATACCAACTCTTCTGTTCATCAAAACTCACATCTCTGGAAACAATAAAATGTTTAGTTAAAGGACTCCATAGCCTATAACCCATTTGCTTTTCATCATACCCAATAAACACATATTTTTCTGCCTTTGGCTCAAGCTTATGTCTGAGTTGTGATGGCACATAAGCATAGGCAATTGACCCAAACACTTTACAATGGTCAAGTGTTGGTTTCTTACCCCACCAAGATTCATAAGGGGTCATACCATTCAAAGCTCCACATGGTAGCCTATTAACAAGGTATGTGGCTGTATTTACAGCCTCAACCCAAAGATAATTAGGACAATTCTTTTCCTTTAACATTGCTCTTGCAAATTCAACCAATGTTCTATTTCTCCTTTCTGCCACCCCATTATGTTGAGGTGTATACCTGCAAGTTATCTCTCTCTTGATACTTGCATTCCAAAGATAGTCATTAAACTCTTGAGAGAAGTATTCTCCCCCTCCATCAGACCTTAGCCTCTTGAGTTTGTGACCTGTAACTCTTTCTGCATAAGCATGAAAATGTTTGAAGGCTCCAAAGACTTCTGATCTTTCCTTTAGAACATAAAGGGTTATCCACCTTGTAGCATCATCAATAAACAAAACATAATACCTAGATCCATTTATTGAACCTTCTTTTGTTGGTCCCCATACATCTGTATGTATGAGTTCAAGTAAACCATCATGCTTGAAACCTTTCTTCTGAAATGGTAGTCTATGAGCTTTTCCCATCTGACAAGCTTCACACTTGTATATCATATGTTGATTCTTCACATTTGGTAGCCCCATTACAGATTGGTTGTCCACCATAGTTTTGATTCCTCTTTCATTGAAATGTCCCAATCTCTTATGCCAAAGATCTAACTCTGTAATTACTTCATCACCATGTGTGATTAGGGCTTGACCAACATTTCCTTGCACTTTGAGAGTAAAAAGTCTACCTTCCTTCTTACCACAAACAATGGGTTTGTATGCATCCTCTGGATCTTCAACAAATACCCCTTCATTTGTAAATCTGACTTGAAAACCTTTCTCCACTATTTGTCCAACACTAATC
>MU260069.1:915000-920000 GCA_020310875.1 Ceratopteris richardii
CAGTGAAAACTTCTTCCAATTCACGGTGTCATACCTACACTAAACCAAATATCTATTCCATATAATGGAATATGTAGGTGGACTCCAATGAATCCCATATACTAAAATCATATCAGTGGACTCAAATGAGTCCCATGTCCTTGAACTAGTCAGTTTGGTTCTAGTCAACAATGTGACAATGGATATCCCCTTTCTGTTCCAAACCAACTTGTTCCTAGGTACAAAGACTAGGTCTAAGTACCTCTCTGTAGATCCCGATATACATATATATGTATTGGGTACCCCAACTGTTCCTGACTAAGGGATCTATGCTCTATACCATAGAGCTCGTGCCATGCCTATGGCCTTCCTAACCATCACTCGAATCACATACACACCCGTCGATGCTACTCATGAAACCCATCTCTGTGATCCCATCTTATTGGTTTCCTTAGTAGTGTAGCAGAAATGCTTCACTACTCGCTCAAGTGATGTGCAAGAATGAAACTAGTCACTCTTTGGGTATTTTTAATAATACCACAAAGTCTCCTATACATCATGTGAGACTCTTGTGAAGATAAATAAATCTTCACTAACTTGGAGATTATAAAAAAATGCATCTCCCCTGCTTGAATGCAACTTCCTGAACCTATAGGATTGCTTGTGCACATTACTAATGGTGAAGGTGTAGCTCCTTCCGTTAGCAATCCTATGGTCTAAATCCATAAGGATTATGTGTAGGGATCCTGCTACTACCAAAGTTGCCTTATATAAAATACTCTGATGGTCCTAAGTCCATCAAATACATGCTTATAAGCATGCCTAAAACTTATTGATGTTTGCAGAAAGGCATGTTACCATGCCATAACCTTCTTGCCTAAAGGCAAGTGCGTATATAACGCCATGCGGTAGGAAAAAATTCGACAACATTTCCCCAGGAAATGGAATTCCAAAAAAATTTAAACCATAGCTCAGTGGCACTCAGGCCACCCAAAAACATAGGGCTTGACAGGCCCATGGCATGCACGCCATAAACTTATATATGGATTCCATGACCTGCAAAAACACAAAAGTATTTGCTAGCAACCATTCCCGGTGTTGCATAGCCATATGGTTTCTGTAATCTTCTTTCCTGCAAACAATCAAAAAGTATACTTCCTGCATGTTGATCCATACTTTTAAGAGCTTAAACAATGATCAACACTTGATGTATGCAATCCCATTCATGCATGTAGATACAGAACATGCTATAACATAAATAACATGCCAGAAAGCATAAAATATACGTCCCTGAGTAGTCTGATTTTGGAATTGCATGCATCCAATCGCTCTCGACAAGCTTCGAGATCTCTGCACCTTCCTCCTCAGGTCCTAACATACACTTTGAAGTGTCCGAAAATATCGGAGCACTCCTCAAAACATAAAGCATGGTCAAGTGATTACAAAAATAATGCAAATTTAGCTCAAAAATGCATTAGTAATCCTTCTTTAGACCTGCAAAAACCACTTTAGGACCTGCAAATGTTCATAAACTGAAATATAAAGCATGTGCAAATAGGTCGAAGTGAAATTACTCAAATCGCCTTCCCGATTTGAAAGATATGGCTCCCGGAAGTTAGTGGCCAAAAACTGTTCAGACTTTGCAGAGCTGTTCAGACCTGCAAAAATACTTATTTTCCAAAATGTTTTCTCATAAACTGAAAGTAGACCTTGTGCTCTTCGAAACGAGCCATAGCACGTCCAATTTGGAGTTTCCTATCCCAAGATATGGCCATTCCAAGTGGGACATGAAAAACTAGTGGACTGTTGGAGGGGCTGGAAAAAGTGTAAAAATGTGATTTTTGGGGTGCCCAAAAGCATTCTTCCATCATGCAAATCCTAAAATTCTCTCCATAACCTCAGAGAGTGGTATATGAAGATGCTTGAGCCATTTTTTACCTTTCCAAATCCTCCCTTCATGCATGCTAATTTGCTCCCCAAAAGAGGCCTAAATCAAGATTTTGCTTTTATGCAAAAACTTAAATGGGAGCTCTTAGCAAGCTTCTAATCCACTCTAAATGTGGATTTCTCTTGGATTATATACAATAATCCATGGGAAGCCTCTAAATGATCTTTTTCTTACTCCGAGAAGTGGAGTTTGGCAAAAGATTAATTTCTGAAATTTTCCAAAAAGTGCGGGAAGGGGGTCTTTGAGGAAGTAAAATTCCTCCTTCACTTATCATTTCAATGAATCTAATGATTCGCCTAAGAAGTCCATACACCATATTCTCAGTATATATACTTTTTCCCATTCATCCATAGCTATAGCACCTATTTTTCCCTCTTCCAAAATGGGAATTCCTCAAATTTAGGTGCTGAAATTTTTGTCAAACTGTGATGGAAGGGGGTTTTGTGGAGCTTCAAACTCCCATCAAACTGAGGTATATTTTGAATTTCTTGATTGTATATGGAAGTCAATACACTAGACTATAAGTGTACATGGTTTTTTTCATAAATCTATGAAAAATACCTTCTCTTTTCCCCTTCCCGAAATGGCTATTTATCAAAAATAACCCCTGAAATTTATGTGTGAATCATGAAAGTAAGCTATTTTGGAGATACTCTAAACTTGGCCTTCTTGTATTTTTGGGGTAATCCTTGACCCCAAATGAGAGCATATACCTCATACTCTCCATACATATGATTTCCCTCCAAGATCTTGGCCATTTAATGCTTCATTATCATTCTCAAAAATGAAAATTTCTACAGAAATTCAAAAACATGCAAACCTGGAGGGTGAGTTTATAACTCCTTGCTAATTCACATTTGATTTCTCCTTGTTGCCTTGATAATCGTCTTATCCCTCTCACATCCGTGTGGGCATTTGATGTGCGAACATCAACGATGCAAGTTGACTCGTTTCTCAACCACTTCTCTAATATCGATGGTTCGGTGTGATTGACGATTTCAAGGAGCATGCTGATGTATCTTCAATGGCTTGGTGGCACCTTCAATGACTTGAATAAGATGCATAAAATTGCTCCTCCAAGTTTCATATTCCTATGAAGATCATGGGCGGCTGAAAGGCACATGGAGTAGTTCTACTCAAAGCTCATCGAACTCCGTCAACTAAAGAAGTGATTAGTTAAATTCAGCGCTGCCCTTGGACATGTAAGCCATGAAACAACGTGGGTAGAACAAGGATTTCCCTTCTAGGAGGTCGCGGGTTCTATTCCCGTCTGCAACACGCGTGAAAGCAGCCAGAACTTTGCTCTGATACCAGTGTCATGCACGCACGTGAGCATCTTCTTTGTCATCGCGCGAACATGCTCTTTTGCTCCTCTCTGCTCCTTGATCAACGTCCGCGAACACACACACAGAGTGATGTCATTCGAACCACCCGACCACGTCCAAGCTGTCTTGCTTAACTCATATCATAATCAGAATTAAGACTTCTCTCTTCTTAGTCACTTCTACCTTTCTCCAATTAGATGCCATGTGGCACAAGTGCCACCTCATCTAAGAGGATATACATCCATAATATGACACTATCTGTCCATCTATCTATCTGTCTATCATTGTGTGTCATGCTCCAAGCTTCGTCTTCTTCCATGTGTTGTTCGGGTGATCCCCCAGACCTCAAACTCGAGGGAATACCCACTCAATGTGCTCAACTTCATAGATAAATCTACCACCTATCTATCTCTTCCTTGATCTTGCCAGCATAGTTGTGATTATATGTGTATGGCTTCTGCTTAGAGGATTTGGCATCTGAGGCCATGGGAATTGTATGTGAGCATATGTCAGGGTCTACGTCTTTCAAGTCCTTGTAACTCCATGCAAAAACATCTCTGTATTCTGTAGCAATGCTACCAATTCTTGCTCCTCATTCTCTGTTAATCATGTCCTATGTACGTGCATTGTTCTTCACCTTCCTCTATGGTCACAATGATTTTCTTAGTTTTCTCTTTGTTATCATAGGCCTCTCTTGTTTGTGCTTCACGTTTAGGCATCCTTATCATAACTTTTCTATCCTCTATCTCATACTTCATAAAGTTTTCTAGAACCTCAAACAAAGATTCTTCCTCCTCTGATGTAACTTCTCTCTTCTTACTTTTCTTGCCTTCACTCCTGGCTATCACTTGTGTGGTCCTCACTTCGTGCCTTTGCGGGTGAGCTTCTACTTCATACGGTCCATAATGACTGACTCTAGATCTGAGTCACTCTCTTGTTGAATTCCTTCCCTACTAGGCTCGCATTCTTCAAGAACCAAATCACACATCATTGGCTCTATCATGAAGATTGAAATGTCATAGCCATCCTCACCACAGTGGGGTGTCCATTGTTCTTCATTGATGGCTACATCCATTGTTGCTAGAATTTCCACCCAACCGTGAGGTTCAAACTCTTCATCTGGAAATACTACATGCCCATAGGCTGGGTCTCGAATAGATCTATAAGTCTCCTTCGCACCTACCTCTCTGGTCTGTTCTCTTTTCTCCTCTTCTTCTGCCACTTTACACATCCATAAGTGGGTGTTTTCATGCATCCATGAGGATCCTGATTCTATGGAATGCATTGACTCTGTATCATTTGTGGCTCTATGTATGGGATTCCACTGGATAGGGGGCACATCTCTATGAGAGTAGTCCTTGAGATTGACCTTGGTTATAACTCTTAAATGTTGCACATACAAGGAATTGGTTCCTCGATCTTGCACTACTTGCACCTGTGTCATGAATGGCCTTCCCAAAATCATCTCGTAGGCCTGATTTTTGCTAAACTCGCATATAAAAATAGTATGCTCAAACTCTACACCACAAGTAGTGAGAGTTATCCGTTCTAGTAGCCTAAGGATCTTTTGATGTGACCATCTGCCATTTGCAATTTCATTCTCGTTGGCATGAGTGTTGGTTTGCCCCAACGCTTCCATAGGGAAGTGGTAGCAATTACAACTCATGCACCTGAGTCCAAAATCGCCTTGGTGGTGTAACCTTGATGAGTAATGGGAAGATAGGTGTTTCCTTCTTCTCCTTCACTCA
>MU260069.1:947500-958730 GCA_020310875.1 Ceratopteris richardii
ATAGATAGATAGATAGATAGATAGATAGATAGATAGATAGATAGATAGATAGATAGATAGATAGATAGATAGATAGATAGATAGATAGATAGATAGATAGATAGATAGATAGACAGAAAGATAGATAGATAGATAGATAGATAGATAGATAGATAGATAGATAGATAGATAGATAGATAGATAGATAGATAGATAGATAGATAGATAGATAGATAGATAGATAGATAGATAGATAGATAGATAGATAGATAGATAGATAGATAGATAGATAGATAGATAGATAGATAGATAGATAGATAGATATTCCACTTCACTATTTATTGGGCATGGATCTTTGGCAAGTACATAAGGTATATTTCTTTCTCGTAGGAAGTATTATTTTGATCTTATTTCTAGGTGTAAGATGGATGCTCTATTTCTATACCTTTAGATCCGTGTAATCTCTACATTTTCCATCTCCTAAATCAAAAATGTTTTGTATCTTAATGACCATTTTTAACTTTTGTGAATAAGGCCACTTCAAAAACTATAAAAAAAAACTAAAATTTCATAGTAGATTTGATCTTCATTTGGCATGAAGTAAGGTAAGAAATTTGTTTTTGCTCTTACTTTTGGGTTTTAGGACTTATTTCCCTATCTCTTCATGTATTTGAGAGTAGGTTGTGGCACCTATTCCTTTTCCACTCTCGAGATCGATTTCCCTTTGTTTTTTTTATCTGTTACACTTATGTGTTCCTCGTGTAGCTTTGATGTGAACCTTTTCCCTATACATGTGCACTTTTTACTCTAGTCTTGGCTAGAGGTTTTTTCCCTATGTTACCACATACATGATTCACACATATGTGGTGATACTTTGTACTTAGGGATATTATTCAGCTCTTACTTCAGTTTAGTTCATCATCAATAGAGAGAGCTATTCCAGCCATCCGTCTTCTCTGTGTGTCTTGTTGCATTTGTGCTATTTTTGTGTGCTTCTCGTGTTCCTCTTGCACTTCTACACACACCCAGCAGTGGTATTAGAGTAGGCTCAACTCCTCCAGTTTTGGTTTTTTGCATTGCAGCGTGCATGCACTTTTAATAGTGCAAATCGACCTTGGAGTATAGACCAGTGAATTTCAACAGCCAAGAAACATTTCTAGCAGTTGCACTATGGTTTTACCCCCATTTCAAAGCCATTCGTGCAGTTAGAATCACCATCAGAGTGACGGTTTCTGAGCTGAAATTTTAGCATTCATTTTAGCTTTTGTCGAAGTAAAGATTTTGTCATATTCTTGTTCTTTAGTGAAATGGCGGGCAACAATGACTTGTTTGGCATGCATCTAGGTGAAGATAAGCTTGATGGGACCAACTATCTGATGTGTTCTTACATGATGAAGCATGTTCTTGTTGCAAAACAACTTTGGAACATAGTGGCAGATGTAGATTGAAGACCCGCAGGTTCTTCCACTTCATAGTCTACTATCATAGATGGAGCTTAGTATTCAAGTATATTGGTTTCTCCTTCTCCACCTACATAGGAGCAACTTAGATGGGATGGAAAAGATGTTCAAGGTCATGCATTGATTGCGCTTTCTATGAAGCATCATATTGTTCCACATATTCGGTCATGTTCTACATCTAGACATGCATGGGACACTCTTGCTTCTTTGTATGTCGTGCATAATGAAGCACGTGTTGCATATTTGAAGCAACTTGAGGATGTATGTATGGCTGAAAATGAGTCGGTGGATGTGTATGTGACATGCATCAAGGACTTGAAAGAGCAATTGGCAAATATAGATGAGATTATTCTGGATGCATCGCTCATCTCTACATTGTTGAAAGGATTGTCAGAATCTTTTCAAAGCTTTGTTACTACACTCTGTTTGGTTGCAAAAGGTAATCCCAATATGTATGCATTCGATGAGGTTGTGTTTCTTCTCTTGCAGAACAGCAATCTAGAGTGAATAGGAGTGTTATGATTGAGGGAATGCAAGCACTTGTTATCTCACAAAAGGGGAAAAGCAAGTATGGTTCAGCTTTGGGTTCATCAAAACCAAATCCTCAAGCCTCCTCTTCAACTCATTCCTCTAATGATGCTGATTTGCAAAAGAAGAAGAGATACAAATATTGTCAAAGGTTGGTCATACTATTGATGAGTTTAGAAAGCTTGCTAAATGCAATATCATTGGAATAGGAGAAATTGAGCTTATGGCTGCAAATGGAGGTGTGAATCTCTTGAAAATGCATTGTATGTGCCTGATATCAAGAAGAACTTAATTTCAGTTCGGTTGATTGCCAAAGTTGGGCTTCATGTACACTTTGTTGATGATAAGTGCATGGTTCATGATTTTAGCAATGGCGATGTTATCGTGATGTCTGGTACATTATGTAATGGCTTGTATCACATGGATACATACAAGAGGGCTACCTCGAATGCCTTGGTTGCTCATACTTCTTACATGGCTGAAATGGGCTTTGGCATGCTCGTTTTTGTCACTTGAACTTCAATAGTTTGCTTTACTTGCAAAAGAAGGATATGGTTATTGGTTTGCCAACACTTGAGTCCATTGAAAAGCATGCATGTGAATGTTGCATTCTTGGAAAACGCATCGTGCTTCTTTTCCAAAAGATAGTCATGCATGCACTATAAGAAAATTACAGCTTGTTCATAGTGATGTATATGGTCCTGTCAAGACTCCATTTTTTGGAAGGATGTATATTTTTTTACCTTCATTGATGATGCTACTCGCCATACATGGGTGTATCCTATGAAAGCAAGGAATGAGGTATTTTCTTGCTTCAAAGCATTTTTAGTTATGGCTGAAAATTTTTCTTCACAAAAGCTTTTGACTCTATGCACGGATCATGGTGGTGAATACATGTCCCATGAGTTTAATGTTTTTCTTCGTGAAAGAGGTATTTCACACCAATGTATGGTGCCATATATACCTCAGTAAAATGGTGTTGCTAAGCATAAAAATAGAACACTTCTTGAAATGGCACGATGTATGGTTAAAGGAAAGCACCTTCCTGATAAGTTTTGGATGGAAGCAATCATGTGTGCAAACTATGTGTTGAATCTTTGCCCTACAAAATCATTGAGAGCCATCACTCCTTATGAAGCTTGGAGTGTTCATAAGCCTATGGTTAGCCATATGCGTGTGTTTGGTTGTTTGGCATATGCTCTTGTGCCATCACAACAATGTCACAAACTTGATGACAAGGTAAAGAAATGTATATTTGTTGGTTATAGTGTTGAAAGTAAGGGATATCGTTTGTACCATCCATTGACAAACACAATTATTGTGAGTTGAGATGTGGCATTTGCTGAAAATTTAGTTTTTGCTCTCCTTGAATGCAAAAAACAGCCAACATTTAGCTCACAAGATGTGTTCGATACACTCATGCATTTGTTCCAAAATGGTGCGCTTGACTACGGCCATGTAGACCAGCCAATTGAGGCTCAAAGGGCTGAAAAATTCCATCTAAATAGGGCTCAAATGTAGAGATTTTCTAGCCAAACATGGCTGTAAAGTTTTAGCCAGAAATTGTCAAAACTGCTGGAAATTTCCAGCCACATATGACTGAACATTTACATCAAAATATGTTTGAAAATGAGCATGAAATTCAGCCCATGCATGATGTACATGTTGATGATGTATTACATAATGAACGCATGCCTATTAAGAGTGCACAAACTATGCCAAAGTGGTTGAAACAAACTTTGCAAGATAGCAAATTGAGTGCACCTTTACTTGGTAGAACAAGATCAAGCTCTCACCATGCATCATGTAATTTTGTGGATTATTCTTCTATTGCAATAGCATGTAATGAAGAGCCACTTCCTTTTGAAGATGCATGTGACGATCCACAATGGATGAGTGCTATGCAATCAGAAATGGATTCCATACATAGGAATGGTACTCGGGAGTTATGTGAATTGCCAAAAGGAAAGAATGCCATTGGTACAAAGTGGGTTTACAAGATTAAGGGAAATTTTGATGGTAGTATTGATCGCTACAAAGCTAGATTGGTTGCCAAAGGATATGTAGAACAATATGGCATTGACTATGAGGAAACTTTTGCACCTACTTCATGCATGACTACCATTTGTACCGTGGTTGCGTTGGCTGCCCATCGAGGTTGGAAAGTGCATTAGTTGGACATACAAACAGCCTTCTTGAATGGTGATTTGCAGGAAGTGGTCTATGTGAAGCAACCTCCTAGATTTGCTATGAAAGGGCAAGAGCATATGGTTTGTCGCTTGCATAAAGCCTTGCATGGTCTCAAGCAAGCTCCACATGCATGGTATGACAAAATACATAAGCACTTGGTTACTCTTGGCTTCACATGTAGTCCAATTAAAAGCACACTCTATGTACGCAAAGATGGGACTGATCTTATAGTGCTTGTTCTTTATGTCGGTGACATACTCCTTGACTGGGTCATGTGATGCAAAACTTGATATTCTTATGGCTGATTTACAGCATACTTTTGATGTCCTTATCTTGGTCTTTTGAGCTAATATCTTGACATCCAGTTTGTATCCATTGGGGGCGGGAACTGTTATGCATCACTTCAACGTTTTGACTTTGAGGATTGCAAGCCAGTTTCCACACCAGTTGAGACAAGATTCAAGTTCTCAGTTGAGGATTCCAGTGATGCATATGACACTTCTCTTTATCAACAAGTTGTGCATGTCTTATATATGCATGAAACACAAGGCCGGATATATAGTATGAAATTTCCCAGTTGAGGCGATTCATGCATAGCCCTGGCACTAAGCATTGGCAAGTGATGAAACGTGTGTTTAGATATCTCAGAGGCACTTTGATCTTAGGTATCTTTTGTGGAAGAGATATTCAGCCATGCTTACATGCTTTTACAGATAGTGATTGGGCTAGTTGCTATGATACTCACGTGTCCACTAGTGGTAATTGCTTTTTCCTTGGAGACTCATGCATATCTGGGTTGAGTAAGAAGCAAACTACACTGGCAACATTGAGTTGTAAAGCTGAGTATAGGGCAGTTTTCATAGCCATAGTGGAGTGTATATGGTTGAGATGCCTATTGATGGATCTTTGCATGGAGATTGATGCTGCTACACATATTTTCACTAATAGTCATAGTGCATTGGTTGTTGCATGAAACTCAGTGTTTCATGCACAGACCAAACATATTGAGGTGCATTATCACTATGTGAGAGAGCGCCTTCATGCAAGAGATATTGATTTGGTATATGTGCCTACACAAGATAATGTGGCAGACATATTCACCAAAGCTCTTCCACCAGAAAACTTTGAAGCTTTTCGCAAAGCTTTAGGCTTATTACCTTGTGGAGGTTGATATGTCACTCCCTGTATGTGTTCACATCATTTACTCTGGGGGGTTTGTTACACTTATGTGTTCCTCATGTACCTTTGATGTGAATATTTTCCCTATACATGGGCACTTTTTACTCTAGTGCTGGCTAGAGGTTTTCTCCCCGTGTTACCACATACAAGATTCACACATATCTGGTGGTATCTCAGCTTTGGGTTCATCAAAACCAAAGCCTCAAGCTTCCTCTTCCATTCATTCCTCTAATGATAGTGATTTTCAAAAGAAGAAGAGATGCAAATATTGTCAGAAGGTTGGTCATACTATTGATGAGTGTAGAAAGCTTGCTAAATGCAATGAAAAGAAGAAGGAATCCGGCATGTCTATTGCTGAAAATTCACCAAATGTAAAGAATGATGAAGCTAACATGGCTCAAGATTTTTGGGCATGTGTTGTTACCTGTCATTATGATGCTTCTTTGCATTCTAAACCTGTGGTTGTGAGTGAGGCTGATTCTGATTGGTTCTTTGATAGTGGTGCTTCAAAGCACATAACATCATGCAAAAGTTTTTTTGCCTCTTTGAAAGATGCACCCAAAGGAGGACATGTGATGTGTGCAAACAATGCCTCTTGTTATATCATTGGATTAGGCAAAATTGAGCTTATGGCTGCAAATGGAGGTGTGATTCTCTTGAAAAATGCAATGTATGTGCTCGGTATTAAGAAGAACTTAATTTTCAGTTCCATTGATTGTCAAAGCTGGACTTCATGTACACTTTGTTGATGATAAGTGTATGGTTCATGATTTCAGCAATGGTGATGTTATCGTGATGTCCCGTACATTATGTAATGGTTTGTATCGCATGGATACATACAAGAGGGATGCCTCGAATGCCTTGGTTGCTCATACTTCTTCCATGGCTAAAAATGGAGCTTTGGCATGCTCGTTTTGGTCACTTAAACTTCAATAGTTTTCTTTACTTGCAAAAGAAGACATGGTTACTGGCTTGCCTACACTTGAGTCCATTGAAAAGCATGCATGTGAAGGTTGCATTCTTGGAAAAATGCATCGTGCTTCTTTTCCAAAAGATTCATACACACACTACAAGAAAATTGTAGCTTGTTCATAGTGATGTATGTGGTCCCGTCAAGAATCCATCTTTTGGGAAGCATGTATATTTTGTTACCTTCATTGATGATGCTACTCGCCATACATGGGTGTATCCTATGAAATGCAAAGAATGAGGTATTTTCTTGCTTCAAAGCATTTTTAGCTATGGCTGAAAATTTTTTCTTCACAAAAGCTTTTGACTCTACGCACGGATCGTGGTGGTGAATACATGTCACATGAGTTTAATGTTTTTTCTTTGTGAAGGATGCATTTCACACCAATGTATGGTGCCATATACACCTCACAAAATGGCGTTGCCGAGCGTAAAAATAGAACTCTACTTGAAATGGCATGATGTATGGTTAAAGGAAAGCATCTTCCTGATAAGTTTTAGATGGAAGCAATCATGTGTGCAAACTATGTGTTGAATTGCTGCCCTACAAAAGCATTGAGAATCATCACTCCTGATGAGGCTTGGAATGGTCATAAGCCTATGGTTAGTCATATGTGTGTGTCTGGTTGTTTGGCATATGCTCTTGTGTCATCACAACAACGTCACAAACTTGATGACAAGGCAAAGAAATGTATATTTGTTGGTTATAGTGATGAAAGTAAGGGATATCAGTTGCAACATCATTGAAGAACACCATTATTGTGAATCGAGATGTGGTATTTGCTGAAAATTCAGTTTTCCCTCTACTTGAATGCAAAAACAGCCAATAGTTAGCTCACAAGATGTGTTCGATACACTCATGCCTTTGTTCCAAAATGGTGCACTTGACTATGGCCATGTAGACTAGCCAACTGAGGTTCAAAGGGGTGAAAATTTCAACCCAAATAGGGTTGTAAATTAGAGAATTTCCAGCCAAACATGGCTGAAAATATCCAACCAAAATTGTCAAAACTATTGGAAATTTCTAGCCACATATGGCTGAACATTTGCGTCAAATATGGCTGAAAATGAGCATGAAATTCACCCCACACATGATATACATATGAAGATGTTTTACATAATGAACGCATTGTCTATCAAGAGTGCACAATCTATGTCAAAGTGGCTGAAACACACTTTGCAGGACAGCATATTGAGTGCACCTTTACTTGGTAGAACAATATCAAGCTCTCACCATGCATCAAGTAATTTTGTGGATTATTCCTCTTTTCATGTAATGAAGAGCCACTTTCTTTGAAGATGATGTGACGATCCACAATGGATGAGTGCTATGCAATGAGAAATGGATTCCATACATAGGAATGGTACTTGGGAGTTATGTGAATTTCCAAAAAGAAAGAATGTCATTGGTACAAAGTGGGTTTATAAGATTAAGAGAAAATCTGATGGTAGCATTGATCGCTACAAAGTTAGATTGGTTGCCAAAGGATATGCACAACAATATGGCATTGATTATGAGGAAACATTTGCACCTACTTCATGCATCACTACCATTCGTACCGTGGTTGCATTGGCTACCCATCGAGGTTGGAAAGTGCATCAATTGGATATAAAAACAGCCTTCTTGAATGGTGATTTGCAAGAAGAGGTCTATGTGAAGCAACCTCCTGGATTTGCTATGAAAGGGAAAGAGCATATGGTTTGTCGCTTGCATAAAGCCTTGTATGGTCTCAAGCAAGCTCCACGTGCATGGTATGAAAAAATACATAAGCACTTGAGCTCTTGGCTTCACATGTAGTCCGATTGAAAGCACACTCTATGTACGCAAAAATAAGGCTGATCTTATAGTGCTTGTTCTTTATGTCAATGACATACTCTTGACTGGGTCATGTGATGCAAAACTTGACATTCTTATGGCTGATTTGTAACATACTTTTGATGTCACTTATCTTGGTCTTTTGAGCTACTATCTTGGCATCCAGTTTGTATCCGTTGATGGGGGAATTGTTATGCATCAAGCAAAGTATGTTGAAAAACTACTTCAGTGTTTTGCCTTTGAGGATTGCAAGACGATTTCCAGACCAGTTGAGACAGGTTTCAGGTTCCCAGTTGAGGATTCTAGTGATGCATTTGACACTTCTCTTTATCAGCAAGTTGTGGGATGTCTTATATATGCATGCAACACAAGGCCAGATATACAGTATGCAGTTTCCCAGTTGAGTTGATTCATGCATTGCCCTGGCACTAAGCATTGGCAAGTGGTGAAACGTGTGTTTAGATATCTCCGAGGCACTTTGAGCTTAGGTCTCTTTTATGGCAGAGATATTCAACCATGCTTGCATGCTTTTATAGATAGTGATTGGGTTGGTTGTTATGGTACTCGTGTGTCCACTAGTGGTAATTGCTTTCTCCTTAGAGACTCATGCATATCTTGGTTGAGTAAGAATCAACCTACAGTGGCGACATCGAGTTGTGAAGCTGAGTACAGGGCAGTTTTCACAGCTATAGTGGAGTGTATATGGCCGAGATGCCTATTGATCGATCTTTGCATGGAGATTAATGTTGCTACGCATATTCTCACTGATAGTCAGAGTGCTTTGGCTATTGCAAAAAACCCAGTGTTTCATGCACGGAACAAACATATTGAGGTGCATTATCACTATGTGAGAGAGCGCCTTCATGCAGGAGATATTGATTTGGTATATGTGCCTACACAAGATAATGTGGCAGACAAATTAACCAAAGCTCTTCCACGGGAAAAGTTTGAAGCTTTTTGCAAAGCTTTAGGCTTATTACCTTGTGGGGGCTGATCTGTCACTCCCTGTATGTGTTCACATCATTCGCTCTAGGGGGTTTATTACACTTATGTGTTCCTTGAGTAGCTTTGATGTGAACCTTTTCCCTATACATGGGCACTTTTACTCTAGTGCTGGCTAGAGGTTTATTCCCCATGTTACCACATATTTGATACTCTCATATGTGGTAGAACTTTGTACTTAGGGATATTATTCAGCTCTTACTTCAATTTAGTTCATCGTCAATAGAGTGAGCTATTCCAGCCATCGTCTTCTCCATGTGTCTTGCTGCGTTTGTGCTCCTTGTGTGTGCTTCTCGTGTGTCTCTCACACTTCTATACACACCCAACAGTTGGGTGATTGATATCTCTTTTTGTGTGTAGAATTTGTTGGAACTATTTTACTCTCAGTTGTAAGGGCTTCTTCTCCTTCTCTATTTACTACTTTCAATGGTTTGGTGTCATTGGGTAGCCCTTAGAGTGCTCTACATTTGAATCAAGTTTGAGATTCATTCTCTGTATATTCTCTGAGAAAGCTTGCTGGAATGAAGTGATGTCTCTATTTTGCTAGAGTGACACCAAATTTGGCATCGTTTCTAGGGAGAGAGCTTCGAGGACGAGCGTGTGATGGTAAGACGTAGAGTTGTGACATTGGAGTCATAGGTAATATCTTCACTTTCTTTATTTTTCATTATTTTTTTTATTTTCATCATCGCCATCATCATCCTCACCATCTCCCACCTCCATCTCCACCTTCACAAAAATTTCAGTTTTTGTTCATATTCCTCCCCACCTCATTTCCCTCATTTCATTTGTGAGACATAGTGAGAGAGACCTTGTGCGTGATTTATTTCTTGTGTGTTTTTTAGCTTTTGTTGCAGGTTCTAGTTGTATCATCATCTCTAGTAGCTTGCATAGGTACGATAGACCTCTGCACAGGTCCCAAGATGACGATCTTTGTCTATCGTGACAGATAGAGAAAGTTTGTTATTTTGTGTTTGCATGCATGTCATGATAATCTACACCATTAGACCACTCCAAATCATCAGAACGATCCAAAAAAGTTGTTTTTTTTCTATCTATCATGATAGACCAAAACACCATAGACGACAAATAGTGTCTATCACGATAAACAACCCTCATGGTAGATGATAGATCCCATCTATCACAACAGACGGCCCTCACGATAGATGATAGATTGTCTATGTGATAGACACCCATCTATCATGATAGATAGCCCTCACGACAGACGATATACCATCTATTGTGATAGACAAGCCCATGATAGAAGACAGATAGCATCTATCATGATAGACACCCATCTATTGCAACAAACAGCCCTTACGACACATGATAGACCCCGTCTATCATGATAGATAGGCCCACCATAGACAACAAATAGCATCTATCATGAAAGACGCCCGTCTATCGCGATAGAACACCCTCACGATAGACAATAGACCTTGTTTATCATGATAGACAGACCCATGATAGATGATAGATAGCATATATGACAAACACCCGTCTATCACGACAGACAAAAACTAGTGTCTATCACATAGACACCCGTCTATCATGACAGAGAGCCCTCACGATAGATGATAGACCCCATCTATCGCGACAGACAGGCCCATGATAGATGACAAATAGCTTCTATGATGATAGACACCCATCTATCACTACAGATAGCCCTCATGACAGACGATAGACCCCGTCTATGTGACAGACACCCATCTATCATGACAGACAGCCATGCACCATAGACACTATCTATCACGACAGACACCGTCTATCACGATAGACACCTATTTTTGGCAAAAAATTAAGGTGATGTTTTTTTTTGAAATTTTTGTGGTAAAAAATGGCATTTTTCAAGCTCGTCCATTTACGCAATTCAAAGGCTTTTAGAAAAATACACCGAATACCTGAGAGGTCTTGTTTGATTGTTTTAACCCCCAAAACTCTGAATCGACATAACTTTTCATACGAATCCGTTTTTTAAGCTCTAGAGCTCGTTGGAAAGCTCGTGGTGAATCCTAAGTTGACCCTAAGTGGGATAGGAAACCTATGGGCGCCTAGAAATGTTTTTGTGCAATACAAAGGGGAAGAAGGATCATCAAAAGTGTATAAA